>CAJQUW010003056.1:0-115372 GCA_907163375.1 Prostheceraeus crozeri
TTGAAAAGTCGGAATTGGAATTGGAATTGACGATATTTAAATCTACTGGAATTGGAATTGGAATTGACCTTGATAAACCTCAATTCCACTTTTTCGATAGACATGTGATAAATCACAGTATTCGGCCGTTGTGTTAACTGCACGCAGAGATAAGAGAGAGATAGATAGATCGACAGAGCTAGTTTTATTCTATTGTTGAATAAAGGGTGCTTATTGTGACCTTTGATGGGCCTACAGCCCCGGACAATGTTAATTCAGTAGTTAAGCAAACAATGAAAAGACAATCAATCATCTTTGTTCAATCTGTTATTTAGTTATTTATCAAGCAAGATAATTAATCAAAATAAAACATTGTTGAATTTAGATATTGATTGGATAAGCACAAAAATTGGAGATGAACTTAATTGTTGTACACACGAAAAACAATCGGTTTGGAAAGAGGAAAATTAACCCTGCATTAAAGGGCAGCCTGTCAGTTCAAATCACAATATAGATAGTGTCAACAAATTATTCTAATAATTAATGATTCAATTAAAATGGCAATGACATGAAATATTATTCAACTTCCAATCACAACAATTGACAATATTAATTTTCAAGACTATAGTTATACAAATACGATGCTCAACGATAAAAGAAAAACTTTAAACTTGCAGTTCACTTCTTAATGTTGAATTAACTTCAATTCGATCGGACTCACTTATACCAAAATAATATCATAAATATCATGAATATCAGTGTCACTTATACCGTCAATCTTTAATCGCGCTCACTGATGTTTTGCCGCATGTGTTGTTGTTCGCTGGTAGGCAGTTGTAGTTGTTACTTCTGTAGTCAAGTTACACCGCGAGAGCCCGGAGTTCTTCGAACAGCTACTGAAGATGTCGTTTGTGTTGTTGTTGGTAGTTGTTGTTGTTTCAATTTCTCATCGTTTCTAATTTATGCAAATGTTTGACACTTGACGATAAAGCCACTTTCTTTTGAAAATTGAAAGAGTTTCCTTTAATCTCTGCTCGTTAGCTTTCGACCAGACCACATTTCGTTCTTATCACGGAATTCTTAATCTCCTTGTTTAACATGGACCATTAATCAGTTTTCATGATGTCATTTTTATCGTCGTTTTTTCTTTAATCAACAATCACGTTATTCACACATTGAATTTCTTTCTTCTGTCAGTTTATTAATAGATTTATTCGAATCTCTCTCTCTCTCTCTCTCTCTCTCTCTCATAGAAGTAGACAATAGTACACTAGAATGGAAGTTTGATATCTTGCCTATGTACAATGATGTCACATGGAAAAATCTATGGTTTGTAGATCAGATTCGATCTAAAACATTGTATCATAGTCAAACTATTTGCCAAGTTGGTTGTGGAAGTCGTTGGCAGCAAATTAATGCAGGATTTTTATGAAGATAATATTAAGTGAGATGGTGACATTGTTCCATGTGGTATAGCCTACTATTCCCTGGGTTGGTATATTGTGTCGATTTGCAACAGTCATTAACAACTATTTTTCAAAATTCGAATTAAAAATTGGTCCACAAAGTCATAATTGAAAGTGGGCGGTGCACTGGTTGTAAGAATATCTCAAGAATTCAATAGAAAAAAAATCTAATTATAGGATGATTTCTCCTTCATACGGTTAAGAAACCAAGCGCTTTTGTCGAATAAACACATTGAAAGCTTCTTCACCGACAATAATTTCTCAGAAAAGTGAATAGTCGCTGGAACTTTTCAATTAATCATTAAATGGCATGTGATATAGTGTGATGATATTTTGGAAGCTGATATTCGAAAACATGTAAAGATTTTGAAAATTATTTTGAATTATATTTGAAAAAATACAGTGAACAGGGGAGCCCTTTCAAGTAAAATGAATACTCTGAGATTTCTTGACCTCTGATTTCAAGCTGGAGCAATGTATGTTCTGTAAATCGACATTACAAGTTGCATATGTGACTGATAATACTCTTGATAGATTATAGGAGCGATATTTCAAAATGATGAACGTACAGAACGTTTTAAAGGATTTCTTTCTTTGTCATCCTGTCGCCGCAGTATTTTATAAATTCACTATTGCTTTTGTGTACATAATCTTTGGACAAGGGGCAGCAATCCAGATCACAAATTGGCTTGATAAAGATAAATACAAATAAGAAAACATGGAAACCAGCTCGCACAATTTGCGTTTTGCCCCAACTTAGTTCCCCCGGCGTGTGCCATAATTTTTATGCAATTTCCATTCTAGGACTTTCTATGCTCTCTCTCTCTCTTTCTCTCTCTCAGCGTTTGATTCTTTGCTGACTGTTATATGGGGTATAAGTTTATATGTAGATTCATCACTCAGATGCTGAAGTCCAGCTTCATCGTATGCTGTATTTAATATAACACAAAACTCAGAGCCTTTGTCTGAGGGAAGGATTGTTCGGTTTTTGTTTCTCAAATTTCTCAAGGTGACTCTTTCATGAGTATCAAGGTTTGAAAATCTTGGTTGTGGTTTCAGATTCTCCACAATTCTTTTGCATCAATAGTATGCTCGTTTAAGTTTTTCTTCGACTTGATCGTTTCTTGGGGGCATTGAAAATGTTGTATGCCATGGGTACTTTGGGGGATAATTGTCTTCAGATGTAAGCCGTTTATCTTGAAGGTGATTTTTCCATCTGTACTGATGTGCAAGACGACTAAATTTCACATTGAAATCAACAATGGTTGAGTCATTTATTGGTTCAGCTAATGAGAACTTAGAACCTTTTTCGTTTTCAGATTGGGTCATGTCTGTTGTCAAAATATTATGATTATCTTGCTATAAGTGATCTTCTTTCATTGTGGATTATTGCTTTGAATACCATAAACGTGTCGAAGTCTATTGAGTCGGTCATTCAATCTGCTTTCAACCTATTTAGACATCCACGAATGAAATCATTGATTTTGTCAAAAATTTCCTTGTCTGTTATAATTGATTGTAAACACATGAAACGTACTTCTAATGATTCTTTTGTTTTGCTCATTTCGTTATCGATATTAGATATTTCAAGTCTGATCAACTTCTTCGTCATCAGTTTAGTTAATTTCTTGTTGTTTCTGCGTTTGGCTGGTAAACGAAAACAAAGTGATCTTGGTAATAATTGTTCCCTTAGGCAGTCATAGAAAAATTGTTTCTTTCGTTGTAAGGCATTCATGTTAGGCTAATTTCATTGAAAATTTCAACCAAGAGATTTTTTAATAAATTGAGTTTGATTAGATGCCAAATTGTCACATTATCGGTAAATTAGCCATCGATATAAGATATGCAATATAAAGCAATTATTTTGATTACGATCGATGTAATATTAAAAAATAGAAAAAAGAAACGTCGTGGAATGACAATTTTCGAATGAACTTTTCTGCCAGGCATTTTACTAAAGACCAGCCGTCTTATATCAATTCTTTTTGATTTAGCAGACAACGTAACATTGTTCTCGAAAAATAATTGGAATTGGTTTTTTCAGGTGAATGTATTCAAGTATCTTACAACAATCACAAAATAGGATAATTTTTAACTTCGTATTGAAAAAATTGGGTTACTATATAGATACTGAAAATCGTTGTTATTTGATATTTCGTATGAGTTAGTGACACAATTGAGCAAAATCTCGATGTTCCATTTTTCCCCTAAATGCTTAGAGATCAGGAAAAATTGCACATTTATGATTTTGTGGATTTTACAGCTATAAACTATCAATCCAATAAATAAACAAAATAAGTCCATGCAAAACAACGAATTGTAAGCTTAGACTAGGCTACATACATACTGACATTGCTACCCACTATCTTTTGAGACCGGTTTTCTGCACATGAATTGTTTTCATTATTAGTAGCGGTGTGAACGAGCGTCTTTAGGCAATTTGAATGATTAAAGATCACGGCTGTCGAACTTTGAATTCTTACTTCTAAATGGTAATAGCTTGCTCACGTGGACATAATCTGGTACAAACACCCAAACCCACAAGGAATGTTCTGAGGTATTATTGATTAAAACGTTTGGGAAAGCCTAGTAACGTTGGTGGTGTATTGCTGCTAAATAATTCAATATATCTCGACTGTAAAAACCCATTGTCATTTTCAACAGAAGTTCAACCGCACACTGTCCTGAGCAGTCCGAATTTAGACATGGCAGCAGAAATATTCTCACTTCGTTATACAACACTGAAAACTGTAAACATCCACTTATCGGACAACATATGAGCCACATCATTATTTTGGCAGTTACTGGGTGCTATCAGACAAATTTCCTGCTTATCAGACAATTTTTGTCTCATCGCACGAACTAATTTACATTATTGCGTTTACTGCCTATCATACTACTTATGACTAATATATACACTTTTATCGAAATTGGATGGTATCCTTGATAATTTTCAATTATAGAATATACAGTGCTGTAAATAAGCAGGGTTCTTTGTATACACCCTGAGGCATGGCAATAACAGGTCTGGATATTTGACGTATCGATGCCATCTTTTAATTCTGTTTTTGCAATGTTTTTTACAACTTTTTAGGGTCTATATACTTCCCCAAAGTTGAAAGTGACACAGCGGACCTGTAAAGTATCAGAGTTGTTCACAATGCGAATGTGAGTGAGTGGAGCAGAGTTAGAACCTATTTGATTAGGAGTGACTGGTTACCATTAGCTGATGCTGAATAGTTTGATTATATTTAGACACTTTGAGTTTGAGAGACAACACTTTTAGAAAAGTGGACAGAATAGTCTGATATTTTGGCGAATAATTGTCTCATCTTGACTGCTCTGAATAGCCACTTTTGGTTGTTCATTGTCTCATGTTGTCTGTTGCAATTGTCTGATCATTATGGCTGATAAATTGTCTGTTATTTGACTGATTACAATTTACAGTGAAGACTACGCTGCGTACCTGTAAGCCTATATTCATTTCATTTATTATTCTTTTCAGCTGATGTTATATTTTTAGTACCGGTAGGCCTATTCAAAAGTATGTATATGGAATAGAAATCCTACAAACAAAGTATGTTATACTAAGCGTACCTGAAACCTCCTGCACATCGAGCAGAAATACAGCGCTATCTGAAATTATCTGAGTGCAGATTGAATGATCATGTTTCAAAGTCATTCGTGTCACAGTAGGCTTGCCTACATTACATACTGGTCCTGTACAACACAAGGACTGTGTTGATAGGGAAATTGAGTAAAACTCATTCTAACCCCAGATTAGGCCTACTGGTTAATAAAGCTGTAGGACTTGTTTGAGCTTGTAGTACTCTATGATGCTTCGAGAGCATAATGCGAATTGTTTGCCTTTGCTTGCGTCTTATCGCTGTGATGCGATTCTTTTGCATATCTCGAGTTGGCAATTTCAAATATATTTCACAACCATCTGTGAAAGTAGATATTCGTCAAATAGTACAATCTTCTTGCATCTTGCAAGTACACAGTGATATCAAGGCAAAAAATTGAATTCTCGTCACTAGTGCTAGGGGACTTTGTAAGTTGCTAGATGTGTGTGAAATTTTGTTTCTATCATTTAATGTTATAGTTTTAATGCTACATCATTCATCAAACTAATGGTCCTCATAATTCTAAGTGTTAAGATTTTTTGTCACGCAGCATAGCAAAATTCACAGGCCTAACGGTGAGTTTCACGATAAAACCGTTAAATAGGAAAAATAGCAACAAATCTGAAAGCAAAAGTACCTAAATTCTCGCGACATCACGCATCGTGTGAAGCAGAACACAATGAAGGCGTCTTGAAGTGACACGGCTGGAGAAACCGACCAGACCGATCAGAAACTTCAGGCATAATATCATGGAGACTGTGAATTCTTTGTACGGCAGATGCGTGAAACAATCGAAGTGCTGCATCCACACGCAGGCGCGCTATTATTTGAAACCTGTTGCATGTACAACATCTTGCATGCGCATACCTTGGTAAAGAACTTATCATTCTATGCATTGCTTGAAAATGTTCTACTTGCAAGACCACATGTACAGGTAATCAAACAAAAACGCAGTCAGGAGGCATATTCAACTAGGCAGCGAATAGGCATTTGATATATAACTGTCAGGGACCCAATTGATGGTCAAGAACAGGAGGCTGTTACTAATGGTCATGGTTAAAACTTCACTCTCTCCTTTATATTTATTGACCGATGGTATGTTAAAATAAGCAAATAAAATGCCAACGCTTCGTGCCACTGACACTTCGATGGGCCGACTTCTGTACAACAGTATTTGATGACCCACATTAAATATGGAAGCAAAGAAACAGAGTTCAAGTACTGCGTAGTTAGAAATTTGGGAGCTAGTATTTGCGGTTAATGGCTGGAGCAAGAGATTTAATCAATCGAGCTTCGATCAGTCTGAAGTCCACTGCGCTATGACTTTTGTCCATAATATCAATGACGAAGTGAGAGATGGAAATGTCACTGAACTGGTGCACTTTTATGCCGTGTTCGTAAAGTGCATTTCTTTTGTTCTTATTGATCAAATCTCTATCCTCATTAGGCTATAGCGTTTGGTTAACGGGAGGTTAGTTTGACCTATATAAAAATCACATAAATTACATTTCAGCTTACAAACTAAAAACCGGTCACCACAAGAATAGTTTTGTGGTAAAAGAGAGCAGAGATGACAGGAATTGTGTTTCTTATTATTACGACTTCTTTTATTAATGACTGTCTCTAAAGTGGGACCAGGTTTGCTGATGATTTTGATAGGGAGATCATCACATTGTTTAACGAGTCTATTTAATTGTCTGTTAACAAAGTTTATAGTGCAAGGAACAGGGACGCTGATGACAAGAGAGATTTGAGAATTCTCAATCCATACAATCTCTGACTGTTCAGTATTGATGAGCATTCGTACATGATTATCCCATGACAAATGTCTAAAAGCTGAGAGCAAATGCTTTCTATTTATCAAAATTATGTCCTCTCTATCTACTGATGAGTAGTATGCAGAATATATTAACTAAGTATCAGTAATGAATAAAAATGGATCCGCTTCTAGATACATATAGATAGATTTCTTATTAAAAACCTGTGGGTCATTAGATCAGTAATGCAATGTATTTATTCAAAAAACAATTAAATTGACTATTGAGGATTAAATATTCATCAGATGTGTGCGGTGCATGGACTTGCGCATATTATCAGAAATACGTGGATTTGTAAATAAAAAGAGAGGCCTCATTTGATTTTTGATTTAACGACACAATTTGCTTCGGCCAGCTCTTCTTCAGGTGCACTGGTGGACTGAGGTTACAAAGATACACAACGTGAACACAATTTCACGATTCGATCCATGTGTTTTGATGCATGAATACAAGCTGTCAAAGACCAATATCAGGATTAATACTAATTCAGAGAGGCCAATAGCGACTGTTGAATCGGACGTTGAAAGAGAAAGTCGAAATACTGTAGAACAAGGAAGTCACAGTCAATGCTTTTTTACATGAAAATAAAGGAGAATGCCCGCAAATTTCAAAAATAAGTAGCATCAAAGGTCATAAAACTGTAGAAAATGATGTCAAATTCAATATAATGTCAAAAGTAAAAAGAATATCAAAATAAAAATTCAATGGTCCAAAGGTGGATTTCACGCAGAAGTAGAACAAAATTGCAAGGTGCAGTAAAATACAAATATACAAAATAAATTAAGATAATGCTATAAAATAAGCAAGAGATGAAATCAGCGTCAAGTCTACGTTATTTGATTGGCCTCTTTGACATCATTTTCTACAGCATTATGACATTATTCGTTATATACTGTAGGCCTACTTCTTTTTGAACTCTATTGGTATTCTCTTTAATTTTCATCTTAATAGCATTGATTTTGACTTTCTTGTGTTAATTATTACGACTTTCTCTTTCGACGTCCTATTCAATAGTCGCTATTGGCCTCTCTGAATTAGTATTAATCCTGATATCGGTCTTTTTTGACAGGAATGCTTGCTTCTATGTTTCTACTCCTACACCACATACATCGATTCGTCAAATTGCACGCACTTGTATCAAATGGCATCGTTGTAACCTCAGTCTAGCGTTGCACCTGAATGAGAGCTGTCGGAACATAGTGTGCCAATTCAAACATCAAATGTGGCCATTCTTTTCATTTATATAATTTGCAAAGGAAAGCATGCAAGTGCATACAAAAAAGCCTACGATGCATATGCCGACCACTGATTATCATATATGTACCACTGATGCACACTACTTATTATATTACAAGTACTGCAGCACTACAGGGTCGGCAAAAGTGATCCGCATTCTTCAATGCTAATTCTTTTGGCAATGACTTTTTTGCACCGTGCACATACAATAAACAGATATTTTCTTGTTACATAAGCACGACTACTTTTCACTATTTCACTAACACTTGATTAAATTCTTCTTTATGTAATTCACGTAGAATTGCGGCCTACCCAAGCCATTTAATACTTCTTACGCAGAATGTCAGTTTGACAACGCTGATTGATAAAATTTTTTTAGACCACAGGCCTAAACAGGCCATTATTGCTGCATTTTAACCCTCAAAACAGCTGTGGAGATCTCAAACTCATTAATTACTACTGTTGAAAACTTTACCAACAGTCTGTTTTTAGTGTCGAACTATGAATATAATGATAGCTTCCATTTTGAATATTTATCCACGCTGATTTGTTCTTGTAGGCCTGCCTACCAGGCCACATTTTGCGATTTTTTAACACAACGCACATGCACGAGCATGATAAAAACATTCAATAAATGAATTTCACTATTTATGCACCATCGTGGACATATCTGAAACCAATTTCATCTAATTACAAAATATTTGTGATGGGAATTTCTACAACCTCTGAGACCAGTGGCCTCTGAGATCAGTGGACCCCTTGGCCTATCTACTATACCTCTACTGATTCAATTGAGATGAACTGTCAAATCTAGAAATCTGTCAAAAATGATGAATCTACATGGGTATGAGCGGTTGACATATCCTCATCACAAAAAATAAAATAGAAAAATATGTCTCCGGGGTCCACAAGAGTCTTCATCAGGTCTCTCTGTTGCATTTCAATGTCTACTGGTTAAAGACATCCATGGTCCCCAAGGCTAAAGGCTAAAGTCGAATATATTCGGAGAGGTTAGAAGTAGAAAGTAGATGTGATATTCTTCAAATAAACAAGGTTCTTGCTTCTCGCAACTACAAGGCTATGCGTTTTCTATTTTCTATTTACGAATGGCTTTGAGAAAATCACATTCCAAACATAAGTGTAAATTGAATCAGTGCGTTATTGCTGACAGCAACATCTGCTTGAGAGCTATGGTAGTGTATGAAATAGCATGCAAAACGTGTAAAAGCAATTATATCGGATTAAAGAACATGCCACAAACAAAGACTCAAGTGTACTCAAACATCACCTAAGTTGCTCTCCTAACATAGCTTTCCCGTTTACAGTCAAAATCATAGCGTTTGATACAAACAGCATTAACCTACGTTTCAGAGAGGCCATATTAATAAAATCTATGAAACTAAGCCTCAATAACAAAGATGAATGTTCAACTTATCAGACATTGATATTTTGATTTTTATGTAAAATGTAATTTGAAAATCCTTTTTACGTGAACAGGCCAGGCCGTCATATCGGTGAAAATTTGTAAGATTGGATAATAATACAGCAGCTTGGCTAACTGACAACTTTTTTGATTCAATTTAAAAGTGCTGCTTAAAGAAAATTATATCTCATTATTGAATATCAGTTTGCTATCCCTACGCTGTCATCTAGTATTTGATTTCGATATTCGTTGGTTATACATTCGATGCGTGAAGCTATCCGCAAATGATGAACAATCCAAAAACCAACTAATCCTCAGATCGGACAGATAATTGCAATCTATACAATCCGGGGATCCACTGGCTTCTGGCACAGTTTTTGACTGAAAGCCGAATGACGATTCTCATCTTACCTACTTACACGTACACACAACTAAAAACATTCATGCAATTCATGCAATAGCAGAAAAAAACAGACAAAAATAACAGAGATGCCGACAAGCCTCAAGCAACGTAATTTTTAATCCAGTGGATACAACAACGCATCCATGAGGATTCAAAACTACCGACTTTGAGGTATACATGAAAAATTACTGAAAATACTTGTATTTTTCAACATTAGGAGGCTTGCCAAATCTGAATGTGAATAGCCTCACAGACAGATTTGCGTGCACAGAAAATGATCTGAAGAAACTGCATATAAAAAGTCTTCGTCCTATTGCATCGAAATGTGTTTTTCTTTGATCGTGTTTGACAAGATAAGGAACCGGATAGAACTCGGCAGATGCGCAGCTTCGTGGTAGGCTTATTTCATTCTGTGAAAGTCTCATTTTCGGCATCGTTCCTAGCAGAATCTCGTTGTGGCTGTTTGACTATTTCTGTGCAACTAGTGATCTTTGAACTCGTGCGATCAGGCTATAGAAATGGACTAGGCCTATTCGTGTATTCGACCGCTCTGTGTCACTCGAAAGGAAGTAGCACTGAAGACGCGTAGCGCCAGACGATTTAGGCTGATCATTTGAAAGGTATATGCAGTGTTACTGATCTAAAAATCTATGACATCAAAAATCCAAGATTTTGATCTGCAAATGACTGAAATCAATGATAATTTTCTACAGAGCCCATGCAGCTCAGAACATTGAAGCATGTCAAGCTTGAGATATCTACTAATCATAATTGTGAAACATAGGAATTTCCTCAATGCCATTTTCAATGGGAACGAGAAGATGGATGGTGAGATGCTCCTACCTCAATGGTATCACACAGCAAAACAGACGGCCTTAATCATGCAATTAAGCCGTCTAATTTGGAATTGGAGATATACTCGTATAGACGACTTTCATGGAAAAATGACATGTGAAATATCGGCGGACAACCCTACTTACTCAGTAACAATGAAATCGATGACACAGCACCCGGCTGTAATGGAATGGCAAAAAGAATGTTTAGGCTCACATAATAGGGTCCAGTAGTTGAAATGATTCCGAGTTTCATTTAAGTAAACCTTCTTCAGAGAATTGTCGTGAGGCATGCACTTCTACTCTTCTATAATAAAATTGTCAATTCGAAGATGAAGCAAAACAAAAAATCCTTATAACGTTGTGTTTCTGGCAACTTCTGCAAAAGATTTTGACCAATTATTGTAAGGGTAGAATTCTTTAACCCACTGCGCAAATGACTATGCTTGTCCCTCCTGACGCTCTATTGACTTTCTGTTGATTATTTTTAGCTTTTTTGCCCCTTAAGAAGCGTGAATACGCGAAACGTCGGTCCTGTAAGCCTACATAGTTTTTATTAACAATTTTATAGCCAATAAATTCTTTAAGAAGATACCTCAACGTACTTTTGGTTCATCATGAAGAATCGTCTGTTTGCGACAATCGTATTCATCAAATACAGTGTGAATTCCAAAAACAATAATTAGTATTGTAGGTAGTTATTTATAGAACTTTATTATTGTAGTTCTATATTAGTATTACAGTATCATAGAACAATGATAATAGTATTATTAGTTCTCCAACGTTATCAAAATGTTGTCATTAGTTCAGGCCTCCCCAGCCAAAATACAAATTTTTCTAGGCTTTTAGGTTTTCAAAAATTTCTCGAAATCTGCACGAGCGAGATCAAACAAAAATGGGAGACATTAATTTGGGACGGCAGAAAATGGGAAGCATCATCAGCAAAGCTATAGCGAAGGATGTAAGCCTAATATAATCCATAAAGACTGGAAACAAATGGAATAAGATGAAAAGCAAGTAGGCCTATACATGTAGTCTGCCAACTACGTTCAACTAGAATACTGCAGGTACTATGGTACTGTCCCAAATCGGAATTCCCAGCTAACACACATGTAAATACAGATCTACTTGATGCACCACACTATCCCGAAGAAGGATTCTTCAGATGCCCTCACCGATATGCCCTCAAGCACAGTCTATTAATCAGGACTTTCGACTTTGATGCTCAGAGAAATTGATGAGCCAGTCACTGCAGTGTCGATTTTATCCTTCTAGATGAATTTTGATAACTATGAAGCAATGGGAAAAATTCTCCTAACAAATTATACTTTGGTGTAAATAACGAATCCTTTTTAAGAGATGAAAGAAGAATTAGAGACGGGCTGATGATACCGCAGTACATGAAAAAGTACATGCATAGGCTATACCCTCATTCAGGCTAAAATTCAAACCGCAAGCCATATCCATTATTATAACAATGATATGAGACAAGTCATTTCTCAAAATGACAAAATGATGTATCTTTCAATACGAACGAATTTCAACTTCGACCGAAAGTCTGAGTGCTTTATTGTCTTAGAGTATGATAATAGAGCACTCTATTTGATTTAAAGCATATTTGCCATTTGAAAGCAGTGCTATTTTTTCTCTTAGAAAATATAGCACCGGTGAGGAAAATAGTGTTCAGTTATCCTAGATCCACATTTGTCTCAAGTTAAATGATGTACATCTGCGATTTACGGCAACTCTAATTTCACAGTCCTAGATATATTTCAAGCATTGCACCATTTGTATTCAATATTATTCTCCTGGTGTCTGCTTTTGGATTTGTAATCAAATTATGTGCTACTCTGAGAGGTAGGCAAGACACTAATTTGCGCTATGCTTTCGACAGCAAAATGCAGCTTCAAAATCTGTTTCACGGCAGGCCTATGTGAAATGGAGAAGATCCTTTTCAAGAACTCATACCTAAAATGCTGCTTCGTTCCTATGCCGCTTGTTGACAAGCATCCTTCCTTTCGGTCCATATTTCTCTACAACCAAGTTTGTGTACATACGCATCAGGCCAATTGTATTACTTAAATCGATGAATTAATTTATAGATTATTTGCTGGTGTTAACGATGATTTTACTGTGTTTTGTCAACTCACTGCTATATAGCCGTTTTTCATTTGAAGCAAAATATAAATTTGTAGTAGAAATGTATTACAGGATGAAATTATTTTTTTGTCCATTCCTGCAAATGCGAATATACATGTACCTATTTAACACTATGCATAAGGCTTATATTCGTAGCAGTAGGATGTTGCCAATTTTATGTTGCATTTAAATTCCAATGAACAAACAGGCGAAACATGTCCATACAGGGTTTCCAAAAGTTAGATGTAATTGAAGCATCTGCAAAAACGTGAATTGTGGTAAACGCCATTAAAGAAATGACACTATTTTATAGCATGCAGCTACTTTGCTTTGGGGCTGGAAATGGACTTTCAATTTAGATATTGTTGAAATTTTGTTTCATAAGCATTGGAATGATAAGGTGGACCGGGGCAAGCTGTGAACAAAGTGACCTTGTAGAGAAGAATATCGAATAAAAGCACCTTAATTGACAAAGATGTCCCCTAGCTTTGTTAAAGTATAGGCCTTAATATTCAAATCATAGCACTATTTGTAAATTGCAGATAGAATCTATGTTTTTCGTAGTGAGTAGTTCGGCATTTTTTTACTTTTTTGCCCACGGTATTACTGTATGCGTATCAATTCATCATCTCAAACTAAAGGGTCATTTTCACAGTTTTCTGCTTGAGGCTCATGTGTGCTCTTAAGATTGCAGGTTTGTCAATTTTCATGATTTGTATTGATTTCAGCTGTAGAGATTTTGCTATGGGAATGGTATTGTGCAAGATTCACAAGTGTGACGTGGCAAAATTCTTTCCCTGAGGAAACGTTTTTTCAATGTGACAAATAAGTGGAGATTGGCACGATTGCCACTCTCAAATAAGCACGAGTCGACACTGAGAATTAGGCCTAGCTTAAAATGTCACGCTTGTGACTACAGAACATTTAAGAAATCGTATGAGACCTACAGGGCAGTTTTACTACCCGTTTGTTTATTTTCTGCATCCAGAAACTATACAAATATTTTTATATTTTGTAGACCATTGAATATTGATACTTTGCGAACTTCTGCCAAATTATGGTTACATTATTGTGTAAGGTGACCATTTGATCAAGATGAATAATTCTATGATTTGTATGGCAAACTTGCCCTGAGCATGTTGACGCAGTTTTCATTTTCTGTTTTTACTGCATTTGTGCAAAATTTCTGCATGTTGCTAAGTGACGAGTAAAGATTGCTGAGAGTTATTTGCCAAATCTGTCTAGTGCTCTATCATCAGTGTCTAACATATATTGGAAAAAATTAATTTCTCGATTTGATATGATGCATTTATGCAAGACAGACGGTCACCCTACTATATAGTCATGGAATTCGGCACCTTAAAATTTACCCACTTCAATTAGATTATGGTAGCCTATTTATTGACTATCTTGAATAATAAATTCTAAGGAGATCGATCGTCAACCAGTCCCTCTGATTCTACCAGGCCATATTTGCATGCAAGCCTAAACTATATGAAGAGGTAGAGACGTTCTGTAACTTACTCTGTGATGGTTGATCGCGATTATGAATGCATGATTCTCCCCTCCAACTTATTATGCAATCGTGAGTCAAATATTCAATATGCGTCAAAACGTCCGACTTGCGTCTAATAGTCCAACGTGTCAGAATACCGTCGTGAGTCAAAAAGTATGACTTGCGTCAGTAAGAACGAAAATTTGGAGTCTCCGAAACCGAAACCGGCGGAAAGTATTAAAGGCATGTATTGAATACATCTCAGCAAAATTTACCTGTACACCAAATTTGGTGAGATGCGAGCGTGCGGAACAAAGTCCATTTGCGTCAAAAAGTCTGACTGCGTCAAAATGTCCAACTTGGCGTCATTTTGTCTGACTTGCGTCATCTACTGACTATAAGGACCCCTTGGCCTATCTATCATACCTCTACTGATTCAATTGAGATGAACTGTCACATCTAGAAATCTGTCAAAAATGATGAATCTACATGGGTATGAACGGTTGACATATCCTCATCACAAAAAATAAAATAGAAAAATATGTCTCCGGGATCCACAAGAGTCCTCATCAGGTCTCTCTGTTGCATTTCATTGTCTACTGGTTAAAGACATCCATGGTCCCCAAGGCTAAAGGCTAAAGTCGAATATATTCGGAGAGGTTAGAAGTAGAAAGTAGATGTGATATTCTTCAAATAAACAAGGTTCTTGCTTCTCGCAACTACAAGGCTATGCGTTGAAGTACAAGGATATCAAGAATTTAGTTAAATAGGTTATATAGGTTATAGCAATTCGATGTGAAGAAAAGAAACAAGCTCCTTAATTAATTTAGGTTTATTCCAAATGATTTTCAACTCTTCATGCGCAATATGCAATCCATTAATTGATTAAGGTCATTGGCTAGAATGCATCTGTTCAGTGATGCATATAAGTCATTTATACTCAGAAATTCCAGCTTTCTTTACAGTTTTATTGATCAATTACAATATTCAAGAGGCGAGGCGTTACATTGAAATGGCTGTTTCCCCGAATAACTCCAACTATCTATCTCTCTATTCACGAGTTAGCAGGCATCTGTGTGTAGCAGGCATTAGTGGTCTACCTTCTTCATCTGTTTATGATGAGGACCACTTTCTTCGAGGATTCTGCGAAATGGAGGCTTCGCATCATCCTTGATCACGAATTTCCCCACAAACTAAAGCAAATTGTAGATCAAATGATCGACTTAAATTACTCATGTTAACACCAGGAAGATCGAGAGAATTAATCCTAAGTTGCCCGCGAAATCGAAGTCGACTTTTATGTAGATACGTCGACCAGTATGTTATAGTATCAAAAGTCGCTTATTTAAAACCAGTTTCGCGACCAAAGTGAAATTCTTTACATTGTTCGAAGTCACCATGACGTGCTCTGCACCCACAACTCAACCATGCTCTATTTATGTCCGTCCAATCGTGCTGACTTTGAATAATTGATGTTAAGGGTGCGATGTTCAGCAGGCCTACTGGATACCGGTAATGTATAGATACTATCAGTCCATTATAGTTCATCTTGTCATGTGCACACTTGATTATTATGTACCATACACAAGCATACGCTGTTATATTATAGAACCTTAAGTTTTTCTTCTAGATTCTACCAAAGTGCAGTGTAAATCTGCAGAACTGTTCGTGAAAAACGGACCACCCAAATTGGATAGATTCTGAGATGATTTCTTTTTGACTGAAAGTTGGGAATCTTCGCACGGCGTATCTTCGCAAAGAGGAAGCATTGTATCTAAAGCTTGTGAACCTATTAATTTACGCAAAACAATGAAATTTGTTTGATTACCTGTAGCAGGTCGGCTGCCGCAACTCATGACCGACATACACGAGAGTAGTAACAGTAGCATCTGGATTGAGATTCTGTAAATCAAATAAGAAGTGTTAAGTTTTATAATCTGCAAATTTTTCAATTACTTGTCTTGCATTTATTTAAGTAATGGTGAAACAGATGCTTGGATTTCATTGCATATCCTGAGTTCATGGATCTGACGTGAAGCAAGCACCCAAGAAAATACCCATCGGTAAAGGTTTACCGATTTCGATGCATACTATATAGCTGAACATAAAACTGATTATATGCCACTTACTGATCATCACAAAATGGCCAATAACCGAAGTGTTGGCGAAGCAACAAATCAAGAAAGTTAGCAAGTATTATAAATGAAAAAGAGAAGGACTGTCCCATGGCCACGCAAAATTCTAGAAAATGAGAATGAACATGTAAATCAAAAACTTCTTTGGCTGTTGCTTTGATGTTTAAATGTACATGATGAGGAAACAATAGGTATATTCCATTAGGAACAATAAAGCAATTAATCTTCTCCTTTGAAACAAAACTGGCAATCGTCACAACGGATAACTCGCAGCCTTTTCCACTGATGTACTGCAAATCTATGTCTCTTATTTAGAGTAACCTATGAGTAACCCTAATGTTCAACCATTCGTTCAACACACGGAATTCCATTATGCTTTTTTTAAAGCAGCGAGACCTCACTGCAGTTGATTGATAGCTTTTATTGACCCTCGTAGAGCTGTCTTCTTCGAGCCTCTGTCAACTGATCGTAAGGCTGGTGGACGTTAGCCGAAAGCGTTTGACTTCCTGATTATCGTGCAATGAAGGAGATCACATTCTCCTGGGTCCTTCCACTATTCAGAACTAATTAAAAATGACTAATTCCTTTAGACAGTGGCATGCGGGGGTTGTCACATTGGTTCAAGACTCGGTCATGTTGATGAGAATGCACAGTGATTTCGGTTGTTGTCCTGTATGCGTTCAATTTTCATCTTCGTATGGGAGGAAAACTTAGAAAAATTTCGCGTGCCCGAAACCGCGCACTGGTTTCCTTCTGTCTTCATCTTCACTGGCTTAAAGAGAAACAAAGCAAGACAATAAAAGCAGATTAGGTCTATAATTGCGTAATGGTTTCCGTTATTGCGCACTGGTTTCCTGCATTGGCACTGGTTTTCTTCTGTCTTGACAAGTGTTACATCGACGAGACAACTAGATATCTACAAACGCGTATTCGAGAGCATTTGTCAGGTCGCCCTTTACCATCTGAAGTAACAATACACAGTCATGAGAACTTTGAACAATAATTCGCCGTCATCGCCCGTGCGAAAAAGACTCACATTGCAGAATCAGTCTTCATAGCTGCGTATGACACAGTTATTTTATTAAACGATAACGCCTGTTCATTTCCATTGCTTTTAAAGTTGCCAGTTTTAATTACAGACCTAAACTGTTTGTATTATCTTGATTTGTTCCGTTTGACTACATAAGCCACTGAAAATGAAGACGGAAGTATTTAAAATTATACAATTTGTTTGAATTAGATGAGTCGTAATGAAAGAATTTTTCCATCTTTACTACCAAAACTGGACACATTATGTCATAATCAAGATGTTGCTATATTGATTAGTCAAAATAGGTCTACCAATTTCGATGAAACTTGAAAACTTGCGATAAATGGCAATTCAAAATATGAAATCGCTAGTTTAAAGAAGTCAGTTCACCAAATGGCGATTAAGATAAGCTTTACTATGTTAATGCACTTTGGTGACAACAACTCTTTGAAAGTGATGATGAACAACTTACGATCTATATTCTTTCATGATGGAAATGCAGTGAGGTAAGACAGTTATCTTCTTGACTGGTGGAGTCCCTCTGAAAGTAAGAGAATATCAATGTAAATAATTTTCCTCACAGGTGGGAACAGGGCAGGGTCTTGGATCCAGAGCCAATCTTGGGTCAGCTGAGGTTCTTAGAATGCTGATCTAAGATGTCCAAGATATTTCATCAAAAACTACGTATAAGGACGTGTCTCCGTAGCAAACTAATGCTGTTAATTATTATTGAACTAAAACCCTCCCTTATCAACTTTTGATAGCTCCTAAAATAAGTCAGAGATTGAAGTGAGATTGTTTTGTGACTTTTAATTTGTATGTATGTTGAACTTTTAGCAAAAATTTGGGCAAAATTGCAAGGTCAGGTTTGAAGGTCATTTTTAAAAGCACTTTTATGGCTTTCATTTAGAGTAGCATTGATTATTGATATAATGTTTCTCTATCATATTTACATAACATTTATGCATGTGTTATTCAAGATAGTTAACATAGAAATTTCTCTTGTCTCCCAAAACGAGTACATGTACCTTGTTCATGTATAATTGTACATGTAATGTATCCATGTACATGTGGATGTAAAATGTGAAAATATGAAGTTTTGATGTGAATTTTTAGATATGAAACCCACACAAAGATGCAAAATACATATCCCCATTCGAAAGATTGCATTTGGAATGGATCATAAAGTTGTTTTTACAGTGAATAAGTCATCAGAAAGAGATATTTCTAAAGATAGAAAAATGCGATAATACATGAAAAGACATTATTTACGTTCAAATTTCAAATTGTTATTTATAGCACAAAATTAACGTAGAATATTATATTTATGACACCATATGGATATGCTTGAGCAAAAGTTTGCAGAAACACTTTAGCTGTAATGAACAATTTTTGAAGAGTCAAATAAAAAAATACGTAGATTCATAAAAAATGAAAAAAAATTGGAAATACAAATTTTGAATTCTAATTTTTAATATGAAGGCCTTCGAATCATGCAAAATGGGTAAAAAGGAGGAGAAGGAAAATGAGACTCAAAATATAAGCAGCACCTCTTCACACAGTTTTATTCATCGGAACATGGAAAATTTGAGGGGGCGGGCACTTCCTACGACGTTAAAAATCACCCGGTCCTCATAAGGTTAAGCAAAGGATACGTGGTCAATGCATTCGCACCATTCAACACTTGAAATGTATGTACTGCTACGTAGACTTGCATTATAAGAAGTGCAACATGGTGCGACCACTTGTATAATATGTTCGAAATGCGGAAATGATTCCAATCATGTTGACAGGCCCAGTGCCCAATGTGTACAGAAAGAATTTGTTTGATTGCCGCCTCGCAGCAGCAGTAATTGTTCGTTTCCTTTCTTTTCATTTTTAGTCAAATTGCACAATTCCTTTTTCTTTTAACTTACTTGTAATCAGGGTTTTGGAAGCGGAGCCGCCCGGAGCCATGATAGCAGGTCAGAGCCGGAGTCAACAGAAAATAGCACAGCTGCGGCTTGAAGTTTTAAATGCATTTGAATTCAGTCACTTTGGAAGAAAAAATCCCATGTTGCTGAAACGAATATATGTGCATCATCTTTGTAGGTAGTCGTTGTAGACCTTCCAAACCCTGTTGTTCTTCATCTTCTCTCAATACATAGCCTACTGAGAATTGTTTGTCTGGATTCTAAAAGGAGATCGCAGACTTCCTTAAGATTGTGCTTCATCCGAAAACTCAACAGTGGAGAAGATAAGCCCCTGACGGACTTTACAGATGAATTCTCGCCTCAAATTTAGTGTGCTTATATTCAGGCGCAGTCTCGGTTCTTTATAATTCTTAAGAGTCAAAAATACACATAGATTCATAAAATTTTAAATTTTAATTTTTAGTATGAAGGTCTTCCAATCATGCAATGCTACCATTCGAAAAAGGAGACTCAAAATATAAACAACACCTCCTCAAAAAGTTTAATTATTCAATTTGTGTATGAAGACATAACTGCTCATGACATTTCGTAGACAATCAAGTTAATTTCCTTTGGAATCAAATGCTTTAAGGTTTAGAAGAACGGGAAAGTTTCATACTATCTGCATGTTAAGATCTCTAGTATCGCATAAAAAGCATGTAAACACAGGAATCATTTGTAAAATTTTGGCATTTTAAAAATTGATCAAATATCTTATAGGACCTCAGGAACACAACCTCCGTAAAAACCTGAATCCTCTGACGCAAACATTGTGATTGTGTACATCACTGATTCCGATTAATGACCCAAGACTCAAGAGTTGTCCTGAAATTACACAGCTTACTGACCTGTGATTTAGTCTGAAGTCCTCCGGTACCTACAATTCTTCACAATTGGATACAAAACCTCATTTTGAGACGCGGAAGTGCTTGCAAGTTGCAGAGTCTTGTCAAGATGGTCGTCTAATCATATAGCATGAAGATTCCTCAGCCCCTAAGAATTCTTTCAAAAAATTTTATTTTTTACTTCATCTAAGAATTTCAAGACTTCTCCGAAATTATGACTATTCAGCTATGTACTATATAATCACTATTCACTTTTTAAGTCACAACATTAAACAATTTCCAGAAATTCAACCCAATCAAACATTTTTGCCAATTCCTGCGATAGTTGAAAGGATGTATAAACAGCATTAGTCACTGAAGAAATTCCTTCAGTATTTCAATGAAAATTATGATTTGAAATAATGACATTATATTGCGAACTGGGAGATGTCTCTTCTTTTGCCATATATACGGACTACAGAGTCAATGAACTCAAGCAGTTACTGTTATCATACAGTAAATCTTCAAGTGCATATTATTTCTACATTCGCTACATCAGTCAGCATATCTAAGATAACTTTTCCAACAATTTGTGCAGTCACAGACGCTGAAATAAACTGCAAAGACATCACTTGGACATTGTACGCTTTATCAATTACAGATCCTTCCACGATAATAAACTTTACATAGTCGGACATTGGTGACTTCTATCGAGGCAGAATCAGGAGAAAATTGTCCGTTTTTGCAATATTCTTGATATTTATTTTGTAGCGCTAGAACAAGCCAATACCGTTGAAATGAGTTCTAGATTCATAATCAGCCGCCAAGAATTGACTGCGAGAGAACAAATTTTCTGTTCAAAGATAAGTGAAGGATAATCTAGTCAGAACTTAAAGTCTTTTGTGCTTCTATAATTTCAGGTCATAATGTTATTCTGTAATATATCATTTTGTGATGAAAAAATCTAGTCAGTCAAAACGATATACGATTCTCATAGGATGATGAAAGTCATCCCGGTAGCCATTTATAATAGAATATAATGCTTGCTAATTTAAATTATTAGTTAAAGTAGTCCTAATGAGGACTGATGGCGTTCTCCAATCCGGAAGTGTACAAAGGCAATGCTACGGCAACCATTGGATTAATCAGTTCTTAAAAGAACTCAATGTAGCTCTCTCGTGGCAACGAATTAAAATTGATTAGCTTTGGCCCAATGTCTGGTAAAAATGGAAATCTTAAGACTTTTAATACTACTCATTCTCGCTGTTAATATACTACTACCATAGATTCAAAACAGACGTCTAATACTGTACCGACTACAGATGCTGATAGTGGAAATAGAATAGGACAATGGTCATCATAGGTTAAGGAAATTAAAAATGGATATTATAAAACAACAGGAAACCGATGAATAAAAATTGGAAAAGTGTAGGTAAAATATGGAAATACAACGATGATACTACGCCGATTACAAGTGAACTATATCTGACACTACACAAAGTGGATAATGGTAAGAGTGGATAAGTGGAAAGTGGATAATGGAGGTAAACAATAGAACTACAATGACACTCTACTACACCGAAAGCAATGAAACTATATACACTATACCTAAGACTACACATGGAAAATACTATTTCTTCACTTGAATTTGTTATCGCCAGTTTCTTCATCCGTCTATAGTGCTTCATGTAATTCCACATTTCTTCATTTGAATTACAATACATCGACCACTACTTCAGCTACCGATTAAGGGATATAAAACATAATACTGCAGTCCGTCAGTCATCAGCAGGTACTCGTCTAGTTGTGTTTCGACCCCTAACCTGAACACTCAAACCCAGAAGAGCGGGGTTCCCACACATAGTGGCTGACAAAATACTGAATAGGTAATGATATGTCTTGAAAGATATGTCACGAAGATAAACCAGACATCATTCAATTGTTGCGTTTCCCACATGTAAACAAATCCTGTCATTATATTCATCCCATCAATAAATACAGTATGCTTTTTGCGATCCGCACATAAAATCAAATCCTGTACATCAATCTTTGCCTTTTCCAATTTGTACAATATATCTATTATATGGGGAACTAATCAAGTCAACAGGCAAATTATACTTATTTATCAATTTGAGTATTATACGATCAGTGCAATTATTAAAGAGCTTCAATTTCAGATTAGTAGTATCTCTCTGGATTTCTGCCGTACTCTTAGTTAAAACATCCTTCTTAATAACACAAA
Source organism: Prostheceraeus crozeri (assembly GCA_907163375.1). Lineage (NCBI taxonomy): Eukaryota > Metazoa > Platyhelminthes > Polycladida > Euryleptidae > Prostheceraeus > Prostheceraeus crozeri. Next base: position 22,601 of record CAJQUW010003056.1, read on the forward strand.
GACGGTTAGTTTTGTCACAAGGAATTACATCGAGATTAATTTGTTTCAAGAATTTGCGTGAAAAATTAATCTGACGTTCCATGTTTTTATTTAATTGTTTTTGTTTTTCTATTATATCTTAAACCTCAGTTTGAATTAGTTGGAGGCTGCGTTCTTCACTATCTTCCATTTTAGGTGGAATGAACACTCTATTTTTATTAAAAGGGATATTTATGTTTCATTAGAACTGCTTACACCAACGCTGAACACATTCTTCCAACGCAAACGATACGTAAGCTTATCAAACTCTTTTTCAGCAACATGAATCAAATCTTTAACAACCTTATGTAGGACTGAAATTTGGGACATTTTTGTAGAAAGTCTTCTAGACCTGACGGTATCGCCTCACCCTTCGACAAAATCATCAAAAGCAACACGGGTACTCACTATGTCACAGGGAATGATACACAGATAACTGTCTCTATACGTGAATTTCTAAGTATTTGAATCTGCATTCTGAATAAGTATATCACTTCAATTAGACCGAAATGCATCCAAAGTAATTGCATAAAAGTGCAGTGTATTAAGAAATAAATTAAGAGCAAGTTGGAAAATGCCTACCTGTGTATTACATTAACAGCCGCAGCAGATCTTGTGGAAAAAGGTCTATGTCAAAAACTTTATGGATCGGGAATTATTATCAAGTCAATAAGCTAGCTATAAAATTTGAAGTTTGATTTAAAGTCCTATCTATAGCATTATTCCATGAAATTTATAGTCCTTCACATCTATGCAAAAAAGTAAGAAATGGCTGTGTTTCAATGAAAAGCTCTAATTTCCAAAAACCAATGTGAGTATATACGAATACTTCTATGAAAATGTATCCTTTCCTTCCAAGAAGATCAAGATAAAAAATATTTTCCTGCGACATTTTTCATATCATGGCAGACTACATTCACAGATTTAGAAGATAATATAACATTAAGATGGATTTTTGAGGGCAACAATGATGTAGGACATTTGAGGGCGCGCAAGCGCCTGAAAACATAGAAGTAGTACACTAGAATGGAAGTTTGATATCTCGCCTATGTACAATGATGGCACATGGAAAAATCTATGGTTTGTAGATCAGATTCGATCTAAAACATTATATCATAGTCAAACTGTTTGCAAGGTTGGTTGTGGAAGTTGTTGACAACAAACCACAGGATCTTCATGAAGAGAATTTTAGTGAGATGGTGGCATTGTTTCATTATGAAATAGCCTACTATTCAATCGATTAATATACTGTTGTCTATTTGTGCCAGTCATTCACAACTATTATGCAGTTTTTCAACGCTGGAATACGAATTAAAATTTGGTTCACAGAGTCATATTGAAAGTGATCGCTGTACTGGTTGGAAGAACATCTCAAGAATTCACAGATAAAATTTCTAATTGTTGGATAATTTCTCGGTCAAGCAGTTAAGAAACCTAGCGCTTTTCTGGAATAAACACACTGAAAGCTTCTTTACCTACAATCATTTCTTAGATAAATAGAATGTCGCAGGAACTCTTCAATTAATCATTGAATGACTTATGTGAAATAGTTTGATGATATCTTGGCAGCTGATATTCGAAAGCATGCAAAGATTTTAATATTGTTCAAATGTAAAGAACAGGGGAATCCCTTACAGTAAGATGAATAGCCGAAGGTTTATTGGCCTCTGATTTCAACCTGGAATAATGCATTTTCCGTAAATGGACATTACAAGTTGCATATGTGTCTGATTATACTGTTAATAGATTATAGGAGCGATATTTCAAAATGATGAACGTTCAGAACGTTTTAAAGGATTTCTTTCTTTGTCAACCTGTCGCCGCAGTATTTTGTAAATTCTTTATTGCTTTTGAGTACATAGTCTTTGGATAAGGGGCGACAATCGTGATCACAAATTGGCTTGATAAATATAAATGCCAATCAGAAAACTTGGAAACTAGATCGCACAAGTTGCATTTTGCCCCAACTAAGTTCCCCCGGCGTGTGCCATGATTTTCATGCAATTTCCATTCTAGGACTTTCTATGGTATTGTTAATTTCTATGAGCTCAGCACGCCGCATCGCTACAGATGAGCCACGGCGGCAGCTGCTGTGTTGACTGCGTTCTTTCTTAATAATAACACTTCTTTCTTTCTTAATGACTGTTCTGTGGCTTCTCGCGTTCAAGCGTTCTTCTCCAACATTCGCCTAATGTTTTCGTTGACCCGATCGGAGCTAAATGTGAACTTTTGAGTTATTGAGTCACAAATAATCACTTATAGACAAGGTGAAAAAGGTGAATGTGACTTACTGCCTCTTCTTGAAAAGTAGATTAACGCTCCTGAAACTTAGCAACTTGCTAGAAGACAGAATGGTTTGAAAATGAGCTATGTAGCTCTGTTATGAGCGCTAGACTTATATTATCTCAAAAGTATACATTGCTGACAGCTCAGATCTGCAAAAGAAACTCTTACATGCGCTGGAAACATCCCAAAAAGCTCACAGTATTAAGGAGATTAATTGTGTTCTGAAACACTTTTGAGACGAGATCATTGAGTCGCGTGTTAGATACATTTCGATGGATTTCTGAAATCGTGAACAACTTCAGCTGAAAATGTAGAGATTTGGAAGAGTAAGAGACAGAAATGGAAACATTGAAGATCGACTTGTATTAGAATTGTGTTCTGAAACACTTTTGAGACGAGATCATTGAGTAGCGTGTTAGATACATTTCGACGGATTTCCGAAATTGTGAGCAACTTCAGCTGAAAATGTAGAGATTTGGAAGAGTAAGAGACAGAAATGGAAACATTGAAGACCGACTTGTATTAGAATTGTATAGCAAGTTATGTATAATAAAATAAGGCTTCACACTTTCCACCAAATTGACATCTGCAACTCTAACTGAAGTTAGCCAGCTTCGCAGGCCATGGCGTTAGTCATACCCATCTTTACCTGCGTTAGTCATAGCCATGCCTGATTTGATATCCAATTACATTTTTGTCTTTATCGAAGCACATTTATTGGTAATTCAGATTGACTCTGAATGTTCTTTCCACATGATATTGAGACAGAGCCCAAGTTGAAGCTAGTGGTGCCATTTTGTTATCAACAATTTTATTGAAAAATATGATGTTTATTCAAGTTAGTTTTTATAAGGTTCAAATGACGTTGCGGCAGTCCGTCAACATGGAATAACTAATTAATAAATCAGATGGCTAAGATTTATATCATCAATTTAAGATTGATGAGTCGCTTGCCATGAATAGAGATGAATGGAGAGGAGCAATCAGTCGTCTGATCCCATACATGGGAGAATGTGGACTTAAAACGAAGAAGACGATAGCCCATTAGTTTCCTACTCAAATTGTTCTGGTGCGGGTTCTCCGATTAAAATCATCAAACTTTACGCTGGTTCACGGCTAGGTGCGGTCAACTGTCATTTTCAATTGCTACACAGCATGTTGCTAGAGATTACATGACATTTGACTGAATTGGTTGCATTAACTTGATAGAATGCGTAGCAAGAAATGTAGCATCTGAACCGAGAAGCATAAAAATGCGCATCTCTAATGTCGAGTAGGCCTATGTATTCATATCGAATAATTGCAACAAAAGTATTAATTGCTCAGTCTTACACTTTGCCTATTATATATATATGCTTTGCCTATATATATTATATATGAAGTATTACCAATTACATATGATATGAATGCATATTACATGATTAGAGTTACATGCATATTATCAAATTATATTATTTGGGTTATCAACAAGTCTGAGAGTATAAATTTCTATTAATTTCTGACAAATTTGGGGCTAATTTGTGTGTTACGTCGTGAGAGGTGCATTGAGATTCCCTTCAGAATTTTCCGCATGGGCCCTTCGTGGTGCGTTTGCATGCCTGTTTTACATGTAGATAAAACTTAATACATTTCAAACATGTACAGTATGTGAATATTGTAGAATACATTTTCATATTTTAAGTGCTGCTGAACATAAAATTTCTTTTCAGGACATAACGGTTCAGCCTATCTTTACTGGAGAAGACAGAAAACTCATGGGTGGTGTACGTGGATAAGGAAGCTGTGGTGAAGTTGTTGGATGCGCGGGCGGCAATAACAGCGCCGTTCTTCTCTTATTGACTTTTCAATGTTGTTTATGACGTGGAGGCAAAACTGACATTGACATTTTTAGAGGGCCTCATTATGCCTGCAGTGAGGGGACGGCCCATCCCATTCCCAACAGACTTCAATATTTCTTAAACACGTTATGAAGAATAAAGCCGATGATTCTGGATTTTCAGATCTTTTAATTTCCGGAGTTTCTATTCAAATGTTGCAGGTTTCAGGTCTGAATTTTCATAAGGAAGATTAGGAACTGCCGATAATATCAGTTCTTATGAATTTTCATTATTCAGATGTCTTCTCGAAATACCCAAATTTGGGTATGTTGATATGTAATACCTTTCTGTAATACCTAAAAGTCGGTATTTAACGTTTTGGGTATTTCAGAATACCCCGAAGGGTAGCGTCCAGGATCCACTAAAAGTACCTTTAATGGGTATTTCTGCCTAGCAGTACCTTTCTGTAATACCGAAATATGGGTAATCGGACCGACAGTTCCCTTACTCAATACCTTAGATAGGGTACTTATCGTAAGGGTATCTTTGAAATACCCCGAAGGGTAGCGTCCAGGATCCAATTGAAATGCCCTTAATTGGCCTCTAAAATACCCTTACTTCTAACAGAGTAAGAGCATCAACACTTCTTCTGTGAATGTTGGCACGTGATTGTTTATGCACTGTTTTGCTTTTGCGCGCACACCAAAGATATTTAACATTATAAAGGACTAGATAGGAAATAGACGTGTTTTTACCCTATGTGCAACGAAGCCAGTGAAAATCAGCTGATAATGCATGAATTTGAAACTATTTGTAAGCGAGCAACAAATACCGTATTCTCTCTATCATAAGCCTACTCTCTAATGTACGCCCCTCTCTACTAAAAGCCCCCATGAAAATAGAAACGTTGATAAACGCCCCCTTTCCAATAACAGGTCTTCGTGAATCGAAATTCTGTACCTGCAAAGACTTGTTCTCTCGTTCGATGCTATTTTTATCCCAGTGGGAAAACCTGATGTCTGAGGTAACATCAGCTCATGAAGGTAAAAATTCTCGTCATTTTAATGGTGTAGTTGCGGTAGAATGGATACGAAGCAGAGAAGAAAATCATATTCTGTGGCCGAGAAATTATCAGCTAAACGGACATCAAAGAAGAAAGCTGCTCGTGAATTTCAAGTTGCTGTCAAACGCATCAGAGAATGGTGTAAGCAAGAAGTTCTACTTACTTCGATATCCAATTCAAAGAAAGTTAAACGATTGAGTGGAGGTGGAAGACCACTAAAATGCGACCAACTGGACGAACAGTTGATAGAATGGTTTCAAGATAAAAGAAGAGACAACCTTTGTGTCAGCAGAAAAATGATTCAGAGAAAAGCAAAAAGTATACTTCATGAAACAAAAGAAAACGACAATGATTCATTCAGTGCCAGTGAAGGCTGGCTAAGTAAATTTCTTGTTAGAAATAACTAAAGCCTCCGACGTCGAACTACTATAGCTCAAAAACTTCCGGAAGATGTAGAGGACAAAGTTATAAGTTTCTTGATTTACGTCAATGGTCTCAGAATAAATTGTTGCTATCCCGATCGCTCAGTTGGAGCCGCAGATGAAACGGCGATTTGGGTCGATGCGATCCAGCAAACAACAGTGACTGAAACGGGTGTGAAATCGGCTCCTATTTGTTCAATTGGTAATCACAAAACCAAATTTACAGTCATGCTTGCTGCACTTGCAGAGTTTTCAAAGGAAAGCGATTTCCATCTGATCTACAAAATTTGAAAGGTCGAGCCACCGTCAAATTTACCGAAAATGGATGGATGAATGAGGCCTCAACGATGCAATGGATTGCAGAAGTTTGGGGACATTTCGCATTCGGACGTCGTCTCCTTGTTTGGGACTCATTTCGATGCCATCAGACAGAAGTGGTGAAGAAGAAATTAACAAATTCAATACCGACTCAGCCATGATTCCAGGAGGATGTACTCCTGACGTACGTTGGAACAAGCCATTTAAAGCAGCTTATTATCAATGCTATGAAGATTGGATGCCATCAACGGGTTCATTAGTACAAAATCGAACGGAAACTGGTAATCTTCGACCACCAACAAAACTGCTGATGTGCCAGTGGGTCATCCAGGCATGGAACAGTATTTCAACTGATATCATCAAAAAATCCTTTCAAGTTGAAAATGTGAGGTTCCACGTACCCGGGTCGCTATGATTGAAAATATGAAAGAATACCTTCTTCCTTTTTTTAGGAGTTTTTCATCCTCCTAAAGACCGTTTCTGTACCTTCGTGTCAAAGTGACCTAAGCGACATTTTTATCATTTTGCAGTAATTACGATTTTTGGAAAGTATCCAACCCTAGACATCATCCTGAGCATCAACAGCGCGGAATTCTATTTCTATTCCTCAATTTTTGCTTGTGACAAATCAACCTATGTGCATATCTCCATTATCCTGTTTGTGTCAAAAAACCTATCTGCCACTGAAATCGAACAAACTCAATCACAATCAATAATTAAGATAGTCAAATGAAAATACTAAGGTGTCCAAGTTGAGACAAATTTCTACTTTTGCAAATTTGTTTGCGTGAAATAGTTTGATAAGAAGTCTATCTTTTGGATTTTTCGAAATTGTTGGAATTTCAAAATGTCTGACCATCTGCTCAAGCGTGAGAAAAGTGCAGCTAGAAGAAAGTAAGTTCCACATTGCCAGAATATGCTGAAGACATGTACATATGTAATTAGCTATTACTGATTACTGTTACATTATCATAAGACGGTTATCTAAATAGAACTCTCATATTATAGACGTAAGATGATCTAGAGTTAATACCGGTAGAATGAATTAAAACCGGCAATGTGGGCAATTGTAATCATACTCCTAATTTTATCTCTAAAAGGTATCTACTATCTATCTGTTTGTCTCAGTGTATCTTGAAACACAAAATCAAAAACATCACATTATTAAAATATGACTTAAAAAGTCAAGTAATGCTTGAGTTTGAACCAGTGACCACCGATATGTGAGTCGCGTACCCTATCCATTATACCACTCGCGCTTCTGACGTCTAACTTGCCTGCATACATGATGATAAATGGTATTTTTCATCTAGTAGTCTACTGCCCTAGCAAGATTAAGTAATAAGAAAACTTTGTAAAATCAATCAAATTGATAAAAATTCTATTTCACTTACAGGCGACGGTTGACTGTCGAAGATGTAGCAGCAATGATGGTGGACGGCGAGAGCGATCTAACGGATGAAAGTGAATCATTGCAGGAAAGTGAAGAAGTGAATGGAAATGTATCATTAGCAGCAGAAGACGAGGAACTTGAGAATAGTGCAATGCTTCACGAGACAATGAGAGAAAATAAAGAAAACAGACCGTTGAGAGGGCAGAGTAGAAAGCAACGAGAAGAGAACAAGATGCGAAAAGAACACGGGTTAGAGCATACGAATAGGAAAGGTGAGAAGAAGGATGGCAGAAAATTGCAGCCAACAACGTGCAAAGATACTTGTTGTGATAGAATATCTGAGGCTCAGCGTGAAGTGATATTTGATCAGTTTTATTAGTTGAACACCAGTGAGCAGGACCAGTTTATATCAGGATGCATGATTGAAATGAGAGTTAAAAGAAGAAGGACAGGATCAACGGAAAATACAAAGCGCAATTACAGCAGAAAATACTTTCTTACAACGGGTTCAGGACGTCATAGCGTTTGCAGATCTTTCTTCCTTGCCACACTGTCAATAAGTGATTCAAGAATCCGCACTATCTCAAGAAAACGGAGAGAAAGCGATACAAGCATCACAGATCAAAGAGGACGCCATCCAAGCATCAGACGTATTTCTGACGAAGAAAGACAAAAAGTCAGGGACCACATAGAGAAATTTCCCGTGTATCAGAGTCATTACAGCAGAGAAAGAACAGACTAACTGTTCCTGTCCCCAGAACTAAGTGTCAACAGAATGTATTCTATGTATGTTGAAGAAATGTGCAAGAATGGAGAACAAGCCCAAAAGGAGTGGCTGTATTATGAAGTTTTCAAGGAATACTCGTACCTCTCGTTTGCAAAATTGAAATCGGATACATGCAACAAGTGTGACAAATACAAAGCTGCGGGTCAAAGCCAATCTGAGCAGCATACAGCTCATCTGAACGAGGCCGAAGCCGTGTACAAGCAAAAGAGAATGGTAAAGAAGCGTTGTAATGATGACGATGGTTTCCAAATGATTAGCTATGATCTGCAGAAGTGTCTTCCTACTCCTAATTTGAGTTGCTCAGAGAGCTTCTACAAAAGGCAGCTTTGGGTTTACAACCTAACAATCTATGACTACAAACATGGCCCACCTCATTGTTATATGTGGTCAGAAGACGTTGCGAAGAGGGGTGGAAATGAAATCGCTTCTTGCCTCTACGATTTCATTCAAACGAAATTGAGACTGAATCCGGACATCAAAGAGTTCAAATTATACTCTGATTCGTGTGCCGGTCAGAACAAGAATCGACAAGTACTTGGAATGCTGAAATTTCTGTCTGAAACTACATCGACGAAGATGACGCATACCTTCATGGTTCCTGGGCATACACATATGGAATGTGATTCCGTACACGCGATTATTGAGAAAGCAGAAAAGCGGATGGACATCTTTGTACCAAATGATTGGTTCAATCTGGTCAGAATGGCGAAGACTTCACCGCCTTACCTCACTGTTGTACCCATCAATCAAGACAAAATCTACAGATGGGATAAAGTGTCTGAAGAGATTATGAAGCTTCCAAAAACTGGAGAATTTCGATTTTCATCTATAAGAAACTACTGCATCGAAATCAATGACCATGATGTGCTGCATTATAACTACAACATGCACGATCAGTATGAAGGAGTCACACTGACTGGAAGGACGACAAAAGACGCTGATGCTATAATTCTTCAACCGGTAAGTTCATAAATAGACATGCTAAAGATTTTTTAAAAACTTTTTCCCCTTGCAAATTTTGTAAAAGTTACACAAATTGCATTTTCATTAGAATGCCTAATAATATAATTTTCTCGTGCTTTAAATGCTCGTTGGTCTCTTATGAATATACGTCTACTCTTACCTACAAAATACATGTAAGCTTATATTCAATTTCATACATGCAGTGTACCTTTTCGTTATGGATGAACCCCCTATCACTCTCATTCTATGTCCTAGGCCTATGTGTCTGCATGTGTAGGCCTATAGATATAACCTACATGCATGCACTTTCTCCCTACATTTATAATCATAAAGGGATCTTTATTTTCATTTCAGTGTTACTCAAGGCCACTTGAAATATCGGTGAAGAAGAAGGCAGATCTCATCAGCTTGTTGCCATTCATTCCAGCCGTGTACCACTCTTTTTATGAAGGATTGAATTCCTCGACATCGACAGAAGATCAAATTTAAAACTGGACATAAACATTTTGTTATTGTCTATGTAAATATGATAATGAATTATACATGTACAATTGCAATATCATCAATCTTTTGTGTAGAATTTTGATTAAAATTCAACATTCTTGGTTGTGACATTTTAACCTAACCGCCAACTTTTCGAAATATACTTGTGTCAAATCAACCTAAATCCACTAATGTCTATGTAAAGACTAGAAAATTTTCACAAACGTGATTTACTGAAACATGCTACCATACAGAGTCCAAACTAACCAATGAAGTAAATGCTTTGATTGAATATTCAAGCCAGGACAGTTTTTTTCGTCTCCTGTAAAAAAGAGATTTTGTCGCTTAGGTCACTTTGACACGAAGGCACAGGTTTGTCTTGTTCTCCCAATTGCAAAACATGCAAAATTTCCATTCATCCGAATACGTGCAATACTAAAAGCGATATATCTACAAAATTAGTTGTGGGCTATGCTGAAAAATCTATATCGGTCAAACTGCAAGAACAGTGAGAACCCGCATAAGTGAGCACATCAACTGCAAAACTTTGGACAGCGCTGTGTGTGACCATTTCCACGTGGAGCATCCCCATAGTCAGGTCAACATTCAATGGGAGATAATTCACTCAAACGTCCATAACTATTCTCGACGTATTTTTCTTGAGTCGCTGTACATCAACGAGATCCAGCCTGATCAATTAATGAATGGATGCACCGGGAAGAAGCTGACCATTGTCTCATGAACCAGATTTCTTTCTCCAGCATTTTTTTTAGCTTCATTTTAGTATTCTTTGTCTTATTTGTAGTGATACAGCATCAGTATACTTAGATTGTAAATAGCAGTATTATAGGGGTACATGAATAATTTTATACGGTTGTGTATCTTATGTTTAACAGATCTAATAGCAATATATCTAGTATTAAATCAATATCATGCCATCCCACAGTGGGTCAGAAGCTGGCAAAACCTCAAAAAAAGATTTTTGAAATTCTTCTTGAATCATTGTATTTATTGTTACAGATGTTCTGGCTAGCAGATATGCATAAATTTTGGTTCACTTGTTTGAATCGTTTTGATTTTACAATATTTTAAATCTGTCTGTTGTATTCAAATTACGTTTCGGTTCGTGAAGTTTACAGATTGGGTCCTGGAGATCTCATCCATAAATCAGTTGGTAAGTGATCATTTTGATCATTTTTTTACTTTAGTTTAGTCAACATATGTGTTAATTCTTTAAATCGGAGTGGTTAAATGGAGGCTCTCATTATTTTTTAGTAGACAAAACTTAGTTTTCTCTAAAACAGCATGTGTAATTGATTAGTTAAATGTACTAAAATTCATAAAACTATGCGCGCTTTCTGAGTTCTGTCGAATTCCGTCCTTAAATTACCTTTAAGATATGTAATTCAGTATACCAAACAATATTACGAAGAAATATTCTGCCAAGCAGTGCCTATTAACGTTTTATACCACAATGATTGATCACCTTTGTTGCTCATTGAGTTCGAACCCAATCCCTGCTACACGCAAACCGTAAGCACTATCCGTTATGCCATACCGATGCTTGTGACACGATAATGCAGCAGCGTTTCAGGTGAATCTTTCATCAAGTCACAACAACTACTACTCACAACACTATAGCTGCATATCAATTGTAGTGATAATTCGTAAAAAAAGCTGCGAGAAACCTAATTAAGATTTTTATTCTTTCAGATTGAACCACCATTCGGTATGGATAGGAAAAGCCTGGTATCCTACCTTTTTGATAACAAGACATCTATTCAAAGCGAAAACGCAATAACACAATTGACACAACACATTAAAGACACGACAAACTTACAACTTCCTGATGATATCAATAAGGTCATTACTGAATTCATGTACAAGGTACGCATTAGATGGCAGAAGGCAAATAGAACGAAGGATGTTTTTCTAAAACAAAATGAATCCTGGCTTTCTGAAATGCTATTCAAGAGTGGTGCCGGTAATACGAGTAAGGGTGGAAGACCCTCTGTAGAATTGGAGTCGACGTCTACCAGGAAAAAAAATCGAAAGGTCACGGGTATTGTGAGTGAATATTCTTCAAACGAACTCTTATACGCATCAAGCAAGAGATTAAGAATCGAACAGAACACTGAAAAAGCTAGAGAAGTGAGAAATTTGATTTCTGATGAACACCAGACCAGTCCAAAAGAGGCTCTAGCTCTCATACTAGACACTAATCTAACAAAATCCAGTTATCAACTACTGCGAAACCATGCATGTTAAAAAAGGCTTATGACATCAGCAATCTTAGATGCGGGATTTCGATCCTGCATGCGTGGATACGATTTTTTGAAACTGTGTTGCATATTGCATACAAATTGCCGATCAAAAAATATCAGGCAAGAACATTGGCCGAGAAACGTTCTGTAGAAGAGAGAAAAAAAGAAATTCAGAAACAATTCCGAGAGAGAATGGGTCTTGTAGTTGATCAACCTCGAACAGGAGGGTCTGGAACGTCAAATGACGGCGACAGTGCGAGAAGAGTGTTCCAAAACTCGAATGTAGCTTCCGAAATCCTACAGATTGATCGCACACTACTCGAAAAACTACATGTCATCCTCATCACAATTTCATGCAACTTTGACATAGACTCAGAAAAATTCAAATCACACTGCATTCAAACAGCAAGATATTACACGCGACATTACAAATGGTATCCCATGCCACAATCAGTACACAAAATCTTATTACACGGACATGCAATCATAGAAGTGTGCAGTTTGCCTCTCGGGATGTACTCAGAAGAAGCGCAAGAGGCCTCAACCAAATATTTCAAGAAATACAGGTATGTCTATAGATGAAATTCCGAAATTGCCATGTTGTGCTTCTGCACGAGCTCTTAATCTTAAAAATGTCTGTGAAATTAGTTAATAATATTATTATACTTGTGCTATTACGGATGCATGAAAGAGTCTTTTTTTTTAATTTCCAGAGAACAATTTCCGAGGAAGATATCAAGGTCATCGGCAAACAATGATCTCATGAGAAGGTTGCTGTGCAATTCGGACCCCCTGATCGCAACTTATCGCAATAATCGAAATACAAAGAAATTGGCTTTGTCATCAGATGTACTTTCCCTTCTAAAGGAGCCCAATGAGCTACATTTCATTTGATTTGATTTGATTGATTGATCAAATTTTCCGTGCGTATGTTGTAGTCTACACAGTAAAATTGTTCCAAAAATATTGGTTTTACATGAATGGTGTCGGTCAGTGAATATAATACGCTTTATACACAAAATCGCAAAGGTGCATCTAACACAGTTTTCTGGTTGCTATGCAGAAATAGGCCCCCTAGCAGCCGTTGCTAAGGGAAAACATCATTAAATCCGGCGCTATCGATTTAGTTAGAATTCATGTCAAGTTTTTATATCTTGTGATAGCAGCTCAACAGCAAGTTTTGTACATACAGTTTTAATATCTATATCTAACATGGTTTTCTGGTTGCTATGCAGAAATAGGCTCCCTAGCAACCGTTGCTATGGGAAAATATTACCATTAAATTCGGCGCTATCGATTTAGTCGGAATGCATGTTAAGTTTTTTATCAACAGATGCTCATAGCCGAGGAGAAGGTTTTGTCCCGTTTTGCGGGGTTTTGACCCACTGTGCATCCTCATGAATTGTATTCTGTTTTGTTCAACAGTTTCTTCGATTCCTGCGACCAAGCCGGACGGCGAAACGTCAGGAAAATTTGTATTTTTCATTTAATATACCGTACCCGAAGAAGAAGGTATTCTTTCATATTTTCAATCCTTCCAAGTGTGTGGATTGAGTGGATCATACGACGGTAATATCTTTGCTGTAAAGCAACTTGACATTTTTCGAAGCTTCAAGAGAGACGTGTGAAAAGCCTTCCAACTGACATTGAACAAGAGGTCAAAACTTCAAGTGACTCTTCAAGACTCTTCAATTACCAGCCTTTCTGGCAACGATGGCAGTGACATTAAGAGTGAGTAATATTTTGCTATAACTCTTAATTTTGTTTTAACGGTTTTGATGTAATATAGTTATGTATAAAATATATCTATAGACGGAAGATCGGTAATTTTTAATTGATATTAGTTGCCATTAATAAAAGCTTTTAATTTGTCATTGTATGAAATATTACAATGTCATAGAAGCCCCCTCTCTAATACAAGCCCCCCCCATGAATCATTTAATAATAATAGACGCCCCCGGGCTTATAATAGAGAGAATACGGTATTCCTATTAATTGCTTCTTTTTAGTAATTGCAAAAACGCAATTTCATAATAAATAGACATTTTTATGTGTCAAAAAAACAATTTCCAAACTGTAGCAAATAATAGTCTAGCATTCTCTTTTTTCAGATGTTTTGCAAAACGCAGTTGCAAATAAGAGTACTGCTGATACAATTCTTTCAACTAGACATTATTGCATTATTTCATGTCAGTTCATTATTAGATATGAAGAGCGCATGTTATATAGGAATAATACAAATAAAAGCCATTTATTTCATTTTCAGATGAAGACAGAGTAAAGTTCACTTACAACTCACCAAATACATAACTAAATGACTTGTAGATGTTTTTGGTAATGTCTATGATGATTGTAGTAAGGTAAATCACCAAAGTAAATTATTCTAGTCTCTAACAGCCCGGAGAGAGATTTTAGAACACCGTCTTGTCTCGCAGTCAGAATAGTTGTGTTGATATTATCATCAGCATTACATTCGCCAAGTGACAGGATGGAAAGGTAATTAAGATAAGGCGAAGAGATTACAAGTGGAAAGTGAAGTAAAGAGAGGTGTTAAAATCAAGGGGTCACCGGTAAATTCATCCCTCGGAAATTTCATCCCCGGAAATTTCATCTCTCGGAAATTTCATCCCTCGGAAATCTCATCCCCAGTAAATTTCATCCCATTAATACTACAAAGTATGTCATGATCACCATGATGTAAATTGTGTATTACATGTCACAATGGGAAAACATGTTACAATCCTATTATGTCCCCAGGAAAGTTGATAAATTCAATTTTTCATCAAATATTTTCTACATCAAAATACCATTTAGAGAGATAATGTCTTTATCAGATTATCTAGCTCTAGCAGATGACCACTTCACTCACACGTGTTGATAAGGCTGTTAGATAATGTCTTTCAATACTGTAATCAATATCGTTACGTACATACAATATAACCAATGTCTTGTATACATGCACAGTATCTTATCAATACCTTTAAGCCCTTACGGTAGGCATAATATTAACATACAATGCATAATATATAATATTGCTACAATAATAGCAAACCGAAGATTGAATTGTCCGAGGGATGAAATTTCCGGAGATGAAATTTCCGAGGGATGAATTTACCGCACGCCAATCAAGGAGAGCAGCAGCTGTGCACCATCTGTTAGCGTGCATCGCAACTAAGGCTGATTGATGACACCGCTACAGTACTCCCCTCCCAGCCTTTACGTCAGTCAAGGCGATGCCGTAGTAGAATAAAGATGTTCATCCTGGAACGTAACGAGCGGGAGATTGTATGTGCCGGCCAGAGCGCGTGGTCGGAGTAGGAGTGTCAGCACTTGATCTATCTAAGTGGGCGGGCTTGAGGCGGTCGATGGAAATTGTCTCTGAGCGGCCGTTTTTGGAGATACAGTAAAATTTATCGCTCCGACTGAGGATAAGATACGGCCCGTTGTACGTACCCAGTAAACATGTGACGTCAGCGGGATGTCATGACGACGTCCTTCCAGGATGGCCCACGTACGTCTTATTTGACAGTAAAAAAGACGTCACAGCGGAAGCATCACAGGACGTCAGTATGACATCCCGCCGGGACATCCCACGTACGTCACAGCGGAACTCTCACAGGACGTCAGTCTGACATCCCGCCGGGACATCCAACGTGCTCCTACGAGACGTCCTAATGAGTCACTTGACATCGTGACAGACATCCCATTACCATACTTAAAACTAGTTTTAATCATTTACCCAATTATGAAGATAACGAAAACATTGGAATCATCTGTGGATAATTATATTTTCGCAAATTATCTAAGTATTTCTGTTTGCATACACGTTCCACTTGAGACAAAAGCAGACGCTGATAAATCACAGATCCTTCTTCGATATTCAATTGACCTTCTGTAAGCACGACGTACCTGAAGTAAGAAACAGCAAAATTTTAATTAGATCACAAAAATTACATAACACGTAGGCATACATATACAACGCTCAAAAGAAAAATCACTATATTAGAATATCAATATCTACTATGATGAAGTTGCTCATCAGAGGTATCGAAATGCATGCCTATTGAATTTGAGTCACCGTAGAGAAGATGCTTCGACATGTAGGCATATAGGGCCTACATTGAATATGAACAATATATAATTCTGTATACTTCGTAAATTTCTTTCATTGACATGAGGCACAACTAATCGAAAATAAAAGTTTCTTCATGCTTGTTGCCTAAAATCTAGAGGCTATCGAAGCTAAATTATAAATTGAAGACATAATTAGAAACTAAAATTAGACTAAAATTTAAAAAAACATCATACATTTTAAAATTCACATTGTCATTATATTTTGAATGCATGCAATGCTCTGCATCTGGACAGGGACACAGTTTTTGATATATTTTTGATTTTTAACCATCTTCGGATATTTATCGCCTATAAAATTAGATCATGAATTTTAACATGATTTTGCATTAATACTGTACAACCCAAAAAAAATTTGACATTCGTATGATGAGAGAATTCCTTGTTTAGATAGTATTTCCTCTGTTTTTCAAGCAAATGCGGGACAAGCGACCATCATCTTCCGGCTATAATTTATTTACACACAATTAATTGCACAATCATGATAAAATTAATCATCATAATTATCAATAAATAAAAAAAGCCAGTAGATTTATTTTGATAAAATTAAAAACTAATTCTTGCACAATCTCTTTCGCACACTCTTATTCAAGTGCAAACGTTGACTGAATATAAAATACAAAATCTAAAATCATGTAAGCCTACTTCTGCAATAATATATCTTTGAACAATCCTTTTGTTCATAGATTCATTGATGTAGAAGTATGATTTCCGATTTTGTATTTCATATTCAATCCTGCATGTTTGCACTTGAATAAGAATGAACGAAATGCATTGTGCAAGAATTAGTTTTTAATTTTATCAAAATGAATTTAGTGGCTTTATTTATAAACTGAGTAAAGGGGAATCATTTTTAAAGGGGAAATGCCCTGCGATAAACATGAATCCTATTAATAAGAAATGCATGGGTAGAAATTAGTGATGAATTTTTACATTATGTTATTTTCGAAGATACATCGATTTTAGATAAAAACAAAGCAGAAAACAGATTGATGGGAGAAGAAGAAATAGAAGAAGAAAAAGAAGAGCTGATAAGGAAACAGAATAATAAAAGGAAGATAAATGAGAGAAATGAGGAGACAGAGTAGAGGAGGAAGAATGAGAAATCAAGAGAAAGGAGAGGAGGAAAAAGAGAAGTGAGAAGAGATATGGAAGAAGAAGAGAAATGATGAATTGGAACAAGACAAGAAAATGAAGAGAAGTGGGGAGAAATAGAAGAGGAGGAAGAAAAGAATTGAGTTGAGAGATGAATAGAAATAGGGAGAAAGAGAAGAGGAAAGAAGAAGAGAAATTAGGCTATGACAGAGAATCATTATCAGAAGAAAAAGTATCAAGAAAAGCGAGGAGAGAGATAAAGTGAGTGAGAGAGCGAGAGTTCGAGAATGGAAATTAAAAAAGATAGTCCCAAAACTTAGTGCAATTAAGTGGAAATCATTCATCATAGCGTAAACGTCATAATTTCATGACTCATCGTGGTTGTGGCTCATTGATCATGTTTGTGGTCACACTTTGGATGTCACAGTGACGTCATATAAAGGCGGTCATTCTGACGTCTTTGATGGGAGGTCACTGTGACATCCCGTTCTGGTCATAGACGTCTCAGACGCATGATGACATCAATGGGACGTCGCAATGACGTCACAATGTTTACTGGGTAGGTTTAAGCGGCTTGCGCACAGCATCGTGTCGGATGAAAACATGACTGCATGTTGCCAATTCGCTGGGAAAGAAAATTGGCTTGGACTGAGGGCGTGAAGACGGGGCTTTCAGCTCTCGCATGAATGACTGAAGTTTTGTGACGTAATCACAAGCGTCCGTTCCGTTTGCATCAGGCTGTGACTGGGAATGATCACTGCTGAGGAATTGACCAGGTAAACGCAATGTGGTGCCGAGAGTCAATTCAGCTGGGGAGCAATTAATGTCGGTTTTGACGGCTGACCGCAAACCGAGCATAACGATAGGCAAATTGTCTGTCCAATGCTGCGGCGAGGGTTGTGACTTGAGGGCGGTTTTGAGCTGGCGATGTAGACGCTCCACCATCCCGTTTGACATCGGATGATACGCCGTTGTTCGAATGCGAGTACATCCCAGAAGTTGAGTGAGGTCAGTAAATAAAGCAGACTCAAACTGTCGACCGCGATCAGTTGTGATGATCTCAGGAACGCCAAACATGGAGATCCAGCGCTCCACGAAAGCGCGTGCAACCGTTGATGCGGTGATGTCCTTTATAGGGATAGCTTGAGGCCATCGCGTGAAACGGTCGATGCAGGTTAAGATGTAAGTGTAACCGTTGGAGGGAGCAAACGGTCCGACAAGATCAATGTGGACATGACGAAAGCGAGCGTCCGGTGCTGAAAACGTGCCGATGGGAGCACGAGTATGGCGGTTGACCTTCGACCTTTGGCAGGGAATGCAGGCGCGAGTCCATTGTCTGATATCGCGTTTCATATCAGGCCAAACAAAGCGCTCGGATAACAGTTTGATGCTGGGCTTGATGCCAGGATGTGCGAGACCGTGAATAACGTCGAATATTCTTCTACGCAAGACAGTTGGGATAAAGGGGCGAGGTAAACCAGTAGAGAGGTCACAAGTCACTGATCGAGTAGACGAAGGAATGGGTATGTCTTGCAATTGTAGGCCAGTGTCATGCTTGTTGCGGTAGCCTTGCAGGTCGCTGTCTTGTCGTTGAGCGTTGGCGATTTCTTCATGAGTAGGGCAGGAAGAACGAGTGATGGCTGAGACTTCCACCCGTGACAAAGTATCAGCAACAATGTTATTCTTACCGCTGACATGTCGAATGTCACAAGAAAACTGCAAAATATAGTCTAGGTGTCGGACTTCTCGCGGGGAATGTCGATCAGCAGACGTGGCGACAGCGTAAGTGAGTGGCTTATGGTCAGTCAGTACGGTGAAGGTCCGACCTTCTAAGCAATGGCGAAAATGGCGAATTGCAAGGTAGATGGCCAGCAGCTCTCTGCCGAAAGTGCTGTACCGGGACTCTGTGTCGGATAGTTTCCGTGAAAAGAATGCAAGCGGTTGAAGTTCACTGTCTGTCAACTGTTGCAGAGACGCACCAACAGCGAAGTTAGACGCGTCGACGGCGAGTACCAACTGTGAAGATTGATCGGGAAAAGCCAGACAAGTAGCGCTGGTGAGGGCACGTTTGGCGTCGTTGAAGGATTGTTCAGCTTCGGAGGACCAACTCAGGGACTTGGATGCGCCTTTGAGCAGATTGGTTAGGGGCTGTAGAAGACTTGCACATCGAGGGATAAAGCGGCGGTAAAAATTGATCATGCCGAGGAATCGACGGAGTTCAGCTATCGAGTTCGGCTGGGGAAAGTTCGAGATAGCAGTGACCTTGTCTTCGACGGGCGCTATTCCATGACAGTCGATCTTGTGTCCGAGAAAGGTAATTGATGAGACACCGAAAACACACTTAGACGGGTTCAGTATGAGTCCGTACTCATCAAGGCGTTGAAACAGCATTCTGAGATGGTACTGGTGCTCTTCCGGTGAGGAGCTAGCGACTAGCAGGTCATCAACGTAGGCAAATACGAAGATAAAACCACGTAAAATTTCGTCGATGAAGCGTTGAAATGTCTGTGCTGCGTTGCGTAGACCGAAGGGCATCCTGGTAAAATCGAAAAGACCGAAAGGAGTTGTAACTGCAGTCTTCGCAATATCATCAGGTTCGACAGGAATCTGATGATAGGCACGAGTCAAGTCGATCGATGACAACACAGTCTTGCCTTTGAGGTTGGACGAAAAGTCTTGGATGTGGGGAACTGGATACCGGTCAGGTACAGTCACATGGTTGAGAGCGCGGTAGTCACCGCAAGGGCGCCAATCGCCAGACTTCTTGGTGACCATGTGCAGAGGAGAGGCCCAAGCGCTATCGGACGGACGAACGATACCCATCTCAAGCATGTGCTGGAACTCCTCTTTAGCACAACGCAAACGGTCCGGTGCTAAACGGCGAGGGCGAGTGAAAACTGGAGGGCCTGTGGTGCGGATGTGGTGAGTCACATTGTGCTTGGCAGCGTCATCATGCAGGGAGTGATTCGTTAATCGAGGAAACTGGCGTAGGAGAGTCAAATAAGGACATTGAGAGGCAGGCGCAGACGGATGAGTCAGGAGAGGACTGAGCTGCTGAACACCGTTGGCCGTGGTGCCAAGAACAAAAAGGCTTGTAAAGCTGTCCAGAAGGCGACGGTGGTTCAGGTCAATCAGGAGGTGGAAGTGGCTGAGGAAGTCAGCTCCGATGATAGGATGAGTGACATCAGCTATCACAAAAATCCACCGAAAGGTACGCCGTAGTCCCAAATTCAAAGTCAACGATCGCTGGCCGAAGGTTGAGATGATGGCGTGATTAGCTGCGAAGAGAGGTTCACCACGGAAGCCATTTCGACGATCAGCAGTCGTAGGAGGAAGGACACTGACCTCAGCACCACTGTCGATCAGGAACTTGGTGCCAGAGTAGCGGTCCCACGTTGGGCGCCAATTTGTAGATGTTTTTGGTAATGTCTATGATGATTGTAGTAAGGTAAATCACCAAAGTAAATTATTCTAGTCTCTAACAGCCCGGAGAGAGTTTTTAGAACACCGTCTTGTCTCGCAGTCAGAATAGTTGTGTTGATATTATCATCAGCATTACATTCGCCAAGTGACGGGATGGAAAGGTAATTAAGATAAGGCGAAGAGATTACAAGTGGAAAGTGAAGTAAAGAGAGGTGTTAAAATCAAGGAGAGCAGCAGCTGTACACCATCTGTTAGCGTGCATCGCAACTAAGGCTGATTGATGACACCGCTACAGACTTTTCTGGACAGAAAAATACTTGTGATCATGCAGTTGGCTTGCTTATTTGTAATAAGTACGGGCCTGGCTATGGTTGTACACGTATATCGTTGGGTATACAAGCTTGGCAATAATCTAGCGTGTATACTGTATATGTAATTTTGTGGTAAGAAATTACATGACACAACAAAAAAATAAATGCGAACTGTCAGAAAATTTGATATAAAATTGGCTTAAGCAAATAAAACAAAGAACATCTACTACGTATGCTATACAATGCACATTGACACTATCTTTGACATTGACAGACATAATGTACGATGATCGATTCCAGTTGGCCCTAAAATGCGCCCTGTTAATTATTTGCAATACATAGATCCACATTATAGTTTCAGCCTGGTGAATAATTCGAGGAGCGTTGTTGACATGGGTTATCCTTATAGCCAATTCCTCAGTGTGATATTCACATAGGGTAAACTCGGCTAATTTGGACACTTTTGAAAAAAAACGAATGTTATCGAAGTCTTACATTCATAGGAGCACTTCAAGCTTATGTCTATGATCAACAGTGCCAATTTTGAAATCAGAATGTGTTGCAAAATTCAAATTTTCAAATGATAATTGTGCACACAACGGCTTTTCATTTTCGCGAGACGCATTTCTATGACTGCACGCTAAGGAGAACACCGTAACAGACTTAATTCTGCGACCGCAGATCGAAGTCTAGGTAAGTGCTTTCCTATGTGAATTTTATATGTAGACATAGCTACACGAGTGAACTTTTCAATAGAATTCATGGAAATGGTCATAAAGGCTCATTTATTAGGGATATTAACATGATTTGGTGGGTCGATAATTTGGACACCTTATACAGGGTGATTCAGTTCAGCCCGCCGGTAATAAAATAAGTGGTCTTTGATGGTTATTCGATATCTATGTAAGTTTCTGACAACAAGAAAACGTCATCACGATATTGAATTAGCAATGAGATAATCCTGCATTGATTTCAAATTGCTACTTGCATAGATAGCTGTCTCGGGCAAGCTGTTATTAAATAGCATTTCTTCATAATTCAGTACAAAAGTCATTTCTGTCTATGCGAGATGAATTATCCTGGCTTCAGTTATGAAGAAATCGCTTATGTTGTGGCATGTTCTATTGCGTTTGATAATTGCGAAGCAGCACGAAGAGCATTCAATGAAAAATATAGAAAAGAAGCCCCACCTGTGAGAACCATTCGAGATTGGAGAATGAGGTTTAATCAAACTCTTAGTGGGCTTCCTATGATGCATTCTGGTCCTGGTAAGAGTCGACTATCTGAAGAAAAACAAAAAGAAATTGTTGAAGCGTTTGGAGACAATCCGTGTAATTCACAGCGGAAAGTTGCGGCGCAGCTCGACACGTCCCAATCATCGGTGCAAAGAGTATTATGCAATAATAATATTAAACCATTCAAATTTAGTCGAGTGCAAGAACTGAAGGAAATGGATTTCGAGCCTCGGTTGAATTTCTGCCGCACCGTTTTGCAGATGAACAACGAAAATCCTGGCTGGTATCGAAAGATTGCATTTAGTGATGAAGCAGTTTTTCATTTAAATGGACAAGTAAATCTGCATAATTGTTTTTATTATGCAATGGAGAACCCACATAAGACATGCGCAAAGCCCCTCAAGTCTCCATCAATTTGTTTTTGGGCAATGATTACTTTTGACTATGGCCTTGTTCATCAAGTCATTGATGGAACAGTAACTAGTGAAAATTATTGTGATCTTCTTCAACAAACTGTTATCCCACTCCTTCGGAGAAAGCGGACATCGATTTACCAACAAGACGGAGCTCCGGCTCATTTCAGTCACGCTGCAAGAGCACTGCTGAACAAAAATCTTCAAGATCGCTGGATTGGTAGAGGTGGTCCACGGAATTGGCCATCTCGTAGTCCTGACTTAGCGATGAACGATTTTTGTTTATGGGGATACGCCCGGGATCATATCTACAAATCTCCAAGGCCAGAATCCATACAGGAGCTGAGAGATCGAATTGAAGCAGTGTTGGATTCCATTGACAAGCCTACGATAAGACGCGTGTACACCAATTTCTTCAAGCGCTGTGAAGTATGTGTATCAGTACAGGGGGCTCATTTCGAACACTTTGTTCAAAATGTTCAAAATGAGATTGTTCAAAATCTCAGGTGGTCTATGAGAGTACATAAGCATGTAGTTATGCCTTCGAGTTACCTTGTTGATTGATTGTCGATCAAAAAACTTAAGAACACCGGATACTCAAGAAATCTGCTGCATTTTTCAATACTAAAATGAGGCTACCTGTTTATTCAAAATTAATTCGCCTTTTCTGTAGAGCGTTTGAGTAAAGAAGATAGCTCTTTCATCAGAAATACTTCAATTAAAAAGAAAGAAGAATACTACTAATTCAAAATAAATTTGAAGAAGAAGATAAAAGAAGATTCAAAACGTACTTGGAAAACGAAATGATTGATCACCGGCTTATTAGTGAGTCTGATATTCTTGAACACAGTTGGGGGAGAATGATGCACACTGTAAACCGTTGACTGACAATTGACAGACATTTATCCTACAAAATCTATTTTGTCGGTCATTGTTAGTTCTTGCAGGATGATTGTCACTGAACACCTATAACATCTGACAAAAAGCGACAAAATGAATAGCAATGAATTATAGCTTAAATTTTATCAAAAATGCAGGTAATTAATTAAATGATGTCAAAATACATCATGGTTTTGCCACACAATAATACAGATTGCCCAAAAGGCAAGCAGTCACTAATCTAAAATGTCAATCAATATTCATGTTTAGTTAATTTGCATACAAAGCATCTGTTTCGATGTCGGTGGAGAACCTACAAATTCGTCGGATATCGCAGGATATTGGAGGTGACAATCGTCGGTTGATTTTGTCAGTAATTTTGTCGGATATTTGTCGGTCTACGGTTTACAGTGCATGGAATAATTTCTTGTCAATGGGGATCTGCTCAATCTATGAACATTTTTTATCACAGAATTAGAGATTTGAATTATCTAGGCTAATCGAGAATGATGATGAAATAGCTGTGACTACTTATGAAATAGAGTTTCATTCAAAGAAATGATAATCGTCATGATAAAAGTCAAAAAAGTTGATTGAATAACTTTGCCATAGAGCATGGATATATAGGTAGAGTGTCGACTAAAAAAGCATCTGTATACAGTGAAAATTTTTATATGAAGATATTCAGTTTTTTACGGAGACTACGATTCCGTGGTCCAAAAATTATTTGAGCAGTTTTGATAAAGTCAAAATTCTGCCAATTTTTATACTACCGAAATGACGCTCCTATATATGTAATTAGAATGAAGCAAGTTGGATATCAAAAGGAATGAATATTTGCTAATATGCATCCTAACTTAGCGGAAATCAAGCTGATTATCAAGGGAATTTCATGCTCCCTATTATAATGAAAGTCTTCATGAAAAAGTCGCGATATTATTCGTGCTTTCTTGGCTGAAATTTCAAGTTTTTAATTCAATTTTCACCAGCATGATTTCATGATTCACTAAATTCATGTTTAATCTCTGTTTAATCCATCTTTCAAAGTTAATTGAAATAATTGTCTTTGATTATGTGATTTTTCTCTGCCAGTGACAGGTTGCCTGTAATGTGATCACGCATAAGGAAATTATGCTCTTGAGGTTGAGCATGAAAGTAATACCCATTGAATTGCTAATTTAACAAACATCAAATCTCCAAGGCTGTCATGACACTGAGAATCTGTAAAATACCATCATTCCTTCTGCATTACAATCATGATCATTCAATTCCGTGGCAATTTCTTCTTGATTCCTTCAAAGCTGCAAAAATTTGCATATCTCACATTTCGTAACAGCCACCAATTCCATCCCCATCGAGTTCATTTAATAAAATCGGAAGTGTATACACATTGGGAATTTAATAAATGTGGAGTTTCCACTATACCTAATATACCTACTCTATTAACTTTGCAGTTGTGGGAATGAATGGTTTCTCCCGGAGGCCAGTATTACTAATAGGCAACGAATAATGGGCAACCCTGATGGCAAAAATGGCGGCATGAGATGAGGTAGTAGACAAGGCTTAATTGACAAGGCTTCGCGATGAGTAGGCCAACTAAGCAAAATATTGCACGAGCATTCGTAAGAGCAGATAATACGATGACATCTCTTCCTGATGCATTTTAACTTTTCGGCTTTATGGTTGGAGATTCCTATAAATACACTGTAAATCGTTGGATACGAAAATTACATACAAACATATACCAAAATTACATACAATTTGAAACTAACATCCGATACGAGATTCTCGTATGTCTACAGAGATCTGGTATCTTTTTCATACCACATCTCACTTACTTTAGTATGTGATTAGCATGTAGCGATGCGAACTATTCTATCTGTGATTGGCTGTTTTACAATGAAATACGAATTGTTGTTATGTTTTATATACGAGACCCGATGGAAATTCATCCTTATTCGTATGTCTCTGGTATCCGTTTGGTATGTGCAGCTTTAAGTCACATAGCAAAAAAATGTATGTATTACATACTACTGTCAAATAACTTTTTTCGGTAATACAAGTGTTGAATATTTTTTGTTTGAAAAGAGTGATATTTGAGTACATTAGATTTATTGTGTAATTTGTGCTCCACGAATATGTCGTCGATGCTACTTGTCTGGCAACATTAACAGGACGTTTATTTAACTCTACTTTATGAGCCAAGTTAATAAACATCATTTCTTTTAAACGATATCTTTAGTGAAATCATGTTGACTTATATATCTCAAGCATGACTATTTTTGCGTTCATGAATTATAATGTGTTTATATTTCGGACTGATTATAATATATGCTTAATTTCAAAATTACATAATGCATAATTGTTGATGGTTGAAATCTTATTGATTATTCATGAAACACATTAGACTTTTGTGCATTAAAATCGAATTCAGTATTGTAAGTTTGTCTCTTGAATGTCGATATCTCACTACTTACAGAACAGTAGTAACATTAGTATGATCTTTATTGACAAAAAACCTTAAATCAATATACTTTGGACATACATGATTTATGCTTTCTTTTAACATTGTGCTAGTATGGCTTTAGTATATAAAGCATACCACATTTGAAATAACATACGAAAAGCATACAAATATATACCAAGAGAATAAAGAAATATGAAAAAAAATATTTTGGTATGCATCCTTCGTATGTGATTGGTATTGAGCGATTTACAGTGTAGTGGATTGTTATACTCAAGGACTCCGTGTATGAGCGAGTTGTAAATCTGGACGAGTTCATTCTTCGAGGTCTCAAATTTCCTGAGCTGTTTCAGAAGAGATACAGGGTGTTCGCGATTTTCTTGCGGATTTTTGCAAGTTGCCATTATGCAGCATTGCCTAGATTTTTACAATGTTTAAAGAACCAAAAGTTGAAGTCCACTGAATACATTTACTTGGAAACAATAATACGAGTTCCATATGACCTATATCACACAAGATGCGAAGCTCACGGCGCATGACAAGGTGCTTTTGAGTACGATAATTAATAAACCCCTTCTTCAGTCACTCTGTTTTTATATTGTCCAATAGATAATGGTAGTCCTTGTCTCAATTCATGCAAATGTTTTGGGTACGGTGCATACTAAACACCATTTTGCATCTGGCTCCATACCAAGAAGTCCAACAGTGGAGCGTCTACGCTGCAAATCGCTCAATACCAATCACATACGAAGGATGCATACCAACATATTTTTTGGTATATTTCTGTATTCTCTTGGTATATATTTGCATGCATTTCGCATGTTATTTCAGATGTGGTATGCTTTACATACTAAAGCCATACCAGCACAATGTTAAAAGAAAGCATAAATCATGTCCAAAGTATGTTGATTTCAGGCCTTTTGTCAATAAGTCAATGAGATAATGACATTCAAGAGACAAACTTACAATACTGAATTCGATTTTAATACACGTAATTCCAAGGCATTTCATGAATAATCATTAAGTATTCAACCATCATTACTTAGGTATTATGTAATTTTCAAAATAAGCATATTATCAATCCGAAATAAAAACACATTATAATTCATGAACGCAAAAATAGTCATGTTTGAGATATATAAGTCAACATGATTTCACTAAAGATATCGTTTAAATGAAATGATGTTTATCAACTTGAGTCATAAAGTAGAGTTAAATAAACGTCCTGTTGATGTTGCTAGACAAGTAGCATCAACGACATATTCGTGGAGCATAAAATTCACAATAAGTCTAATGTACTCAAATATCACTGTCAAACAAAAAATATTCACCACTTGTATTACTGAAAAAAGTTATTTGACAGTAGTATGTAATACATACATTTTTTTGCTATGTGATTTAAAGCTGCACATACCAAACGGATAGCAGAGGCATGCGAATAAGGATGAATTTCCATCGGGTCTCGTATATAAAACATACCAACAATTCGTATTTCAGTGTAAAACAGCCAATCACAGATAGAATAGTTCGCATCGCTACATAGCAATCACATACTAAAGTAAGTGAGATGTGGTATGAAAAACATACCAGATCTCTGTAGACATACGAGAATCTCGTATCGGATGTTAGTTTCAAATTGTATGTAATTTCGGTATATGTTTGTATGCAATTTTCGTATGCATCGATTTACAGTGTAGGGTTTTTGGAGAACAGGGAGTAGGCTTATCCCTAACAATCCAACGATTATTCAATTTTGATGTCTGGATCTCTCGTCTTTCAAGAGCCCTAAGTGGTTATGTCTGTCCCATTGGTGCATCTGTGTTCGATTTCGTAGCTGTGTAGCTGCTTGACTGGAAGTACTTTGTTCAGCAGATGCCATTGTGCCGTTCTCCAATCGTAAGGTAAAATGAGACCACAGAACAACAAATTGTTAAAGGTGATTGCGTCGGTTTCGCGTCAATCAAGTGAGAGTTCGTGAGGTTGACATTCCCTTCGAGAATGTTGTATGATCACTAAAACTGATATTGAAGATGAAATATAGGATCCTATATGTTAAACCTTCAATCATCAAAGAGAAAACTGAAGTCGATCAGGAATAACTTAATTTTTCAAATAGTTTACTGTAAAAATGTATGCTTCAAATGTTTGATAACCCTTCCTTGAGTGCATTGCTATTGCCAGTGCGATTTAGATCGATAACGGAGTGTCAATATTGTCAATTCACCTGAAAGTGAATATTTGAACAGCATAATTGTAAAATAGCACCTGGCGATGAAGTAGTGATTCGACGTACACGTAGCGAATAAATCGTATTTATTCGGCAGATTGGTCTTTCACTTGGGGCGACCGCACAGAAACAGTGCTAGATAGTGAGTTGTCAGTGACAAGCAAATTTCAATGTGTGAATGATACTGTTAGAGATTTGCTAGCCTAACAGTGTTTCTGTGCGGTCTCCCCTGGAAAATTGTCATGAACTCTGTGTTTGTATTGCATAGTGGATTGTTCATAGATTTTTTGCTTGTGAAATATATTCAGGTATTAAGCAGTGGCTTGAAGTGACCAGTAATTGAATGATGAACAGCTAAATTCCAGCTTTGATGGATAATAATAATTGAAATTTCTGATCTTTATGCGAGTGTCAACAACATGCCGCCGCGTACTGTTCATTGTACAGGCCTGTATGACTCTCAATAACAAAACATACTTGTATTGCAGGAAAACAACAACTTCTATCATTAATTTTGCATATTATAGAAGAAAACTGCAAGTTATACTTATCATCGGTATCGCTAAAACAAAATATACAATTTCTTCCAAATCTGATGATTACGGTTTCTACTGACTACTCATAATGAATTAGAAAAGTAGTGTGATTGAACAATTCATTAACTCTACACAGATCTAAATATTCCATTACTCATTTTGTCCGTGTACATGCAGATTGGATGGAAGTTACTGCACACAAGCCCCTTCATCAATATTCACAGAATGAAAGGTAAACGATACTCCCAAACCTGATTTTCTGGATTGTGAAGAATTTTATCACATAAATATGAATTAAAAATATCATGTGCTGTGGACAATATAATATCCTGAAAGAAACAATACAGCATTCTGGATGCCACTCTTTTTGTGATGGTTTCATTACCTTTAATTATTCCATTAAACATTTTCTGCTTCTCGAATTCATTTGTCGTCTTTCTAAACAAAGAAATTTAATTATTGATAATTAGACAATTAGGTATATGAAGAATCGTGAGGAAATTAGGCCTACACCGGTCAATGTTGGTAATATTCACAAAAATGACAAATTAATTCTCAAATCAATCTGGTTGCGGCAATATAAGGCCTATCTACCGGAAATATTCTTCCCCTCAGGGAAGGAAGGCGCCTCTTCAGTGCCGGGGATGTGCCCCACTTTCCCTCCCCTCAAATCCAACACTGAATATTACCAACAAAACTCCTCAAGAAGATCGCGAACACCCTGTACATGAAGCTTTGCAAATATTGTTGATGTGTGCTCGACTTTAGGACTGACTGAAACTCTACGCCCAATATCGTCAGTGTTGCTGGATTTTAGTTGATCTCTTTCTGACTATCATAATCTTCTGTTTATTCATAATCAGTCTGTTTTCTTGTCACCATGACACAACATTCAACGTTTCATCGTTTATGAATGAATCTGCGTTGCTCAAAGAATCTATTGGGAGAACTACCATATTTGAACGTTCTTGCATCTTTATCAATCATATTTTATCGAACATGACTGTAGGAGTGTAGGTATTTGCCGCTTCTTCTATCAGTCCTGAAATAGGCATAATAATTATACATCAATCAAATCAAACTGTCAGACTTAAAGTTTGGCAAACATTACCAAATCTAATAGAGACGTCCTCAGGCTTGAACAATTTTAAGCACAAAATTCGGTGACAGCCTTAGACACTGCGTTTCGCCTTACAAGGTTCCTTCAGTACGGCCAGAAATGGCCCAGACTAGATTAGCATATCTAGAATTGGCACTTTATAATCTTCATGATTTTCAGCCACACGACGTAGTCAGGATAAAAAAAAACAGATCAGCCTGTTGTGCAGTCCTTTAGCTCAGCATGCTCAGCCATCCTTTGGGCAATTCTGAGCCGTACTGACGAGCTCTTCTATTAAGGAAAAAACGCAGCGTATACTACTGCCAAGGAATTTTTGTTCAAGTCTCAGGACAGGCAGACTAGCATTTAATGATCTTCATAATAAGCAAATCTGCAATTGCAATTGTTACTGGGTTATGTTCACAGTGAGCATGTTAAGTGTAAATCAGGCATTGATGCGCACTGTTATCAATTTATTTATAAGATTTTAATGTGGAGATATTAGTTATTTACGCAATAGGTGCAAATTATCCATCTTACTGTCAAAAATCCTATAATTGGTATTATCCCACAAATCCTCCATTTCATGACACCTTGGAGGGGTAACATAGTATCTTAAATGAGCAATTCGATGGGTTATCATTACTAAAGGTTGAGCTTTGTTATAATAAGATTATTTTCTCTAGCGTGAACATATCACAAACTGCCACTGAAAGAGGAATACATCGGAATCAAAGGACCTAATCACAATGAACTTTAAAATATGTTAATGGTCTACATTTCTATTCATCTTCAAGAAATGACGCCTTGTAAATTATAGAATCATGCCGTTGAAAATTGAATGAAAAACATGACATCTCAGCAAATAATCCCTCATAAGATCTCAATTTTTCCTTGAAGATTGCAGGGACTTGCATTACAATGCAGTTCATGAAATTTCCTTGATCATAAGCTTAATTTCCGCTTAATTAGGATGCTTGTTGGCAAATATTCATTCCTGTTGATATCCAACTTGCTTGATACTACTTATAAAGGGGCTCCATGTCTGTAATACATGCATTTACAAAATTTAGCTTTTCAAAAAACGGCTCAAATAATTTTTTTGGACCACGGGAACGTTATCTCCGCAAAAGACTGAATATTTTCATATAAAAAATTTTCACTGTATGCAGATAGTTTTTTGAGTCGACATTCTACCTACACTTACTCTATGGGTTATTGTTTTCTTTAGTATGTCAACATTCTATGTACAGCGTAGCATCATAAAATTCTAGTGTGTGGCGCTCTAGGATGTCGGTTTCTTCGATTTTAGGAGGTGACAGATTACAGTGTACATGAACATCCTATATATATGCAAAAGGACAGCAAATAAAACTTTGAATACACGAGGATTGAGGAAGAAGGTTAAAGTCACATGTTTCTAAGCCAGGTAATGGCATCACCATTGGCGGAATGCATTTCTCTGAGGGCGTCGATGTTGACGCGAAAGGCTGTCATTGGGCAGGCCTCCACAATCAAACTGCCGCACTTGTGCAGAGAGCTACGACAAGGTCCAGCGCTGGCACGCAGACGGTTTAATAATCAACATCCTATCATTGAGTTAAATAAGAGCGGAGCTACATTCGATCCTCAGGTGCCTCACATATGACATGGATTCGATTCCACGATGACCAACCAATACAACAATGTGAGTACCTTTAATCAAATATGATCTAAACATCTTCTGCACACCCTCCTTTCCAGACGATGGTAAATTATTCAATAGTTTATCGTGAGGAAAACTATCGAAGGCTAAATCCAGATATGTAACACGAACACCAAGTGTCTCATTCGTTTGCATATGCACCATAAGTTAAGAACATAATATTAATTGGAAATGCGAATCAAGTAAAGTTGACTGTCGATCGATGATAAAATTATTCGACTTTCAAAGTTGCTAACATCATGATGATTTGAATAATTCGAGGAAATTGTGCTTTATGCCCTATACCGTCGAGATAATGAAGTGCACATAGAAAAAATTAAGCATTTGCTTGGAGTATTGTGGACCTATGAATGTCATGGAACTAAACTCTAAGAAAATGATAGATATCAAATCTGAGTTTGACCGATATACGGTACACAAGGTTGAGCAAAAACTTGGATTGGATTTGACCCCCAAATTTCTCCACAAACGAGGGTCAAAACAGAAGATCTAAGCCCAAGTTTAAAAATCTGCACTTTATTTTAGCAGTCAGTACTTTCGTTGTAAGTATTCCTACTCTTACTAGTAGCAACCGAAAAGCAGATTAAGCATGCTATGATCAAAATAACAAGAGAAAACGTCTTCGGATACCATTTCTATCTATTAACTTGTGCGACGTTTCGCTCACCGAGCTTATTCATGCACAACGCAGCAGTGAAAGATCTGTACAACAGCACAAATGCTTTACGAAGTAAGTAAAAGTCACTAAAACAATGTCATCCAATCTCTATGCTAAGAAAAAATGTACTACTAAAATTGAAATATAAGTAGGCAGAGGTAGACTTTTAGTTAGAGTCTGGTATGATGCTGGGAGATCTTTGAAACGCAAATTCCACCCACGTAAGGAGAGACAGAAGTGTCCGACCAACTGTGTTAGTTGCAACTTCTCCAAGATTGACCGCGACTCATGTTTTGAGAAGAATCTTATCTATAAGATCCAATGCAAATTGTGTCAAAAATTCTATATCGGTGAAACCTCACGAATGATTGGTACTAGGGTCAAAGAGCATGTTTCCATGACCAACCCTTCGGCGATCAAAGATCACTTTATTTCTGACCATGCTGGCAACGTAATTTCCGTTGAGTGGGAAATTATTCACCGCCGACAGCATCATTTTTTGAAAAGAAAATCATTAGAGAGACAATACATAATTAATGCAGGTGACAATCTGATAAACAGAAATGATGGCTACATTTTCGCGTGACACAAAACGTTTCATGTTTTGTCAGTTTACCTCTGCCTACTTATATTTCAATTTTAGTAGTAGATTTTTTCTTAGCATAGAGATTGGATGACATTGTTTTGGTGACTTTTACTTACTTCGTAAAGCATTTGTGCTGTTGTACAGATCTTTCACTGCTGCGTTGTGCATGAATAAGCTCGGTGAGCGAAACGTCGCACAAGTTAATAGATAGAAATGGTATCCGAAGACGTTTTCTCATGTTATTTTGATCATCAACCGGATACGTGGAGGCATGGTCTCAAGGCCACACTATAAGCATGCTATGATGTACATATATTAAACTAATCATTGAACTGATCACATAGATCCTCTGTATCAGAGAGTTCATAGGATATACCTTCGTATATGGCTTTCATCATCGATGAGACCTGCGTGATTCAAACGCAATGCTTGTTCTTGTCCCAATATTTTTCGACTTAATGACGCGTTAATGTTGCATGATTTTATCGTCGTGAGGCCAAATGCATTTTAGCAGGCTGAAACTTGTAAGGACAGAAATAATAAAACTATATGTAGATTTTCAATGACGCAAGTCGGACAATTTGACGCAGAAAACCATTTTTACCAACTGAATTCGTCACTTCAGATACGTGACGTGACGCAAGTCGGTCTTTATGGAGATTTTCAATGACGCAAGTCGGACAATTTGACGCAGAAACCATTTTTACCAACTGGATTCGTCACTTCAGATACGTGACGTGACGCAAGTCGGTCTTTATGGAGATTTTCAATGACACAAGTCGGACAATTTGACGCAGAAAACCATTTTTACCAACTGAATTCGTCACTTCAGATACGTGACGTGACGCAAGTCGGTCTTTATGGAGATTTTCAATGACGCAAGTCTGACAATTTGACGCAGAAACCATTTTTACCAACTGAATTCGTCACTTCAGATACGTGACGTGACGCAAGTCGGTCTTTATGGAGATTTTCAATGACGCAAGTCGGACAATTTGACGCAGAAAACCATTTTTACCAACTGAATTCGTCACTTCAGATACGTGACGTGACGCAAGTCGGTCTTTATGGAGATTTTCAATGACGCAAGTCGGACAATTTGACGCAGAAACCATTTTTACCAACTGAATTCGTCACTTCAGATACGTGACGTGACGCAAGTCGGTCTTTATGGAGATTTTCAATGACGCAAGTCGGACAATTTGACGCAGAAAACCATTTTTACCAACTGAATTCGTCACTTCAGATACGTGACGTGACGCAAGTCGGTCTTTATGGAGATTTTCAATGACGCAAGTCTGACAATTTGACGCAGAAAACCATTTTTACCAACTGAATTCGTCACTTCAGATACGTGACATGACGCAAGTCGGTCTTTATGGAGATTTTCAATGACGCAAGTCGGAAAATTTGACGCAGAAACCATTTTACCAACTGAATTCGTCACTTCAGATACGTGACGTGACGCAAGTCGGTCTTTATGGAGATTTTCAATGACGCAAGTCGGAAAATTTGACGCAGAAACCATTTTACCAACTGAATTCGTCACTTCAGATACGTGACATGACGCAAGTCGGTCTTTATGGCGCAAATGGTATATTAGACGCAAGAAGTATATTTCACTCAAGCTGAAGCAAATGAAAATTGAAGTCAGACTTTTTGATGCAGTTCGTATATTTGACTCAAAATCATGAAATAAATTCTGAAAACTTACTGACACGTCCGGACAATTTGACGCATTTGGTATATTTGACTCAAAAACGATCGATAATGCAATGCGGTATATTAATATCTAAATATACGGTCAAAAGTCCTCTAAACAATTTTATGTATCGAATAAAGCGCTTATCTCAAAAGAACAAGTTAACATGGAATCAAATAGGCCCAAGATCTTAGTTCAGAGAGCGGTTCATGGTAGATTTTGCACAACAGAAATAAGGTGATCATGCTTTCTAATAATTCAATGTTATCCACTGTTAGAATTATTTGTCAGGATAATTTTATCAAAGTTTCAATGATCATCACATTATAAATGAGCTAATCGCAGGAGTAATTTTCTGTCATCTGGAACATTCATCGTAATCGAAATGTAATTTGCAGAATGTTCGAATCGATTAATTAGAAAATTGCCATCTCATGTCAAGTAATGAGACCGAAAAGTTGACACTCTGTTTGTCAGGAGGGCAACGACATGACCTGAATAGTAGGCCTTGCCTACATTCTTTGGTTTATTCAAGGGATCGTCAAGTAGGCAAGTCATTCCTTGAAAATGCATGAAACTGGAGGAAGGAATTGAAACTGAGAAATTGTTTAGGTCCAATTTTTGGAATGTGAATTTAGCAATGATGTGGGGCGGGAGCACAGTATGGAAGTTACAATATCCGAAAGCAATGGACCTATTGTCAATAAGAACTTTGTAAAGCGATGTAACAGCAGAGCATTTATAGGCCTCACACCAAGTGAGCAAAAATTAGAGGAAAAACTTGACAAGAAATGATAAATATAAATAGGACAAAGAACAAGAATAGAAGGATATCAGCAGATGTCACTTCCCTTTCAGGCTATGGTTTTCAATGATTTTTGTTATTTTCTTGATATTGTTATTTATGAATTGAAACCAAAAGTAGGCTACCAAAATTTACTCTAAGCATTCGATAGGGCTCTGAGGTTCTTAAAGATATTTTTATATGCTGGGATTCGAAAATGAGAAAATCTAAAAAACAAGAAATCGCAGTGGGCAGCAATGGTATGAATACACATGTAGACATACGATAATTAGACTTCTGAAATATCTGTCACATGCATGTGCAGATATCATCATCACGAGATAAGATTACTGTCTACTTTTATCTACATTGCACCATAACTAAGTTACGCACAATGATGATGCTGAAACGCTACAGCATCATCATTGTCGCCTTCTTTAAATCGCACCCCTCCGAGCAAACGGATACCCGATCAGCATCTTATAGTTTCTCCGGATATCAACGGATCTTCACGGTTGAACGGACGCACACCATTATTTCTATGTCAGGAGCCGCTTGGATACCCAGTCTATCTCCGCGGATAACAAATTTTTATCCCAAGGAGATCTGTGTCTTTTAAGCGGATACATGCTTGATATCCAACCGATATCTGTTTCGTTGTTTTTTGACGGATATCCGTGCTATCGGCTGTGCATTCTGGTTATCCGCCTGGCATTCCTTAACTAACAATGGATATGTAACAGTCGTGACTTCGATGTCAGCTTGCTATCCCTACGCTGTCATCTAGTATTTGATTTCGATATTCGTTGCTTATACATTCAATGCGTGAAGCTATCCGCCAATGATGAACAATCCAAAAACCAACTTATCCTCAGATCGGACAGATAATTGTAATCTATACAATCCGGGGATGCACTTGCTTCTGGCACAATTTTTGGCTGAAAGCCGAATAACGATTCTCATCTTACCTACTTACACGTACACACAACTAAAAACATTCATGCAATTCATGCAATAGCAGAAAAAAACAGACAAAAATGACAGAGATGCCGACAAGCCTCAAGCAACGTAATTTTTGATCCAGTGGATACAGCAACGCATCCATGAGGATTCAAAACTACCGACTTTGAAGTATACATGAAAAATTACTGAAAATTCTTGTACTTTTCAACATTAGGAGGTTTTCCAAATCTGAATGTGAATAGCCTCACAGACAGATTTGCGTGCGTAGAAAATGATCTGAAGAAACTACATATAAAAAATCTTCGTCCTATTGCATTGAAATGTGTTTTTCTTTGATCGCGTCTGACAAGATAAGGAACCGGATAGAACTCCGCAGACGCGCAGCTTCGTGGTAGGCTTATTTCATTCTGTGAAAGTCTCATTTTCGGCATCGTTCCCAGCAGAATCTCGTTCTGGCTGTGTGACTATTTCTGTGCAACTAGTGATCTCAGAACTCGGCCATAGAAATGGACTAGGCCTATTCGTGTATTCAATCGCTCTGTGTCACTCGAGAGGAAGTAACACTGAAATCGATGACACATCACCGGGTTATAATGGAATGGCAAAAAGAATGTTTAGACTCACATAATACGATCCAGTGGATGAAATGTTTCCGAGTTTTATTTAAGTAAACCTTCTTCAGATAATTGTCGTGAGGCATGCACTTCTCCCCTTCTATAATAAATTGTCAATTCGAAGATGAAGCAAAACAAAATATCCTTATAAGATTATGTTTCTGGCAACTTCTGCAAAAGATTGTGACCAATTATTGTAAAGGTAGAATTCTTAAACCCACTGCGCAAATAACTATGTTTGTCCCTCCTGACGCTCTACTGACTTTCTGTTGATTGTTTTTAGTTTTTTTTGCCCCTTATTAAGAAGCGTGAATACACGAAACGTCGATCCTTAAGCCTAAATAGTTTTATTACAATTTTATCGCCAATAAATTCTTTAAGAAGATACCTCAACGTACTTTTGGTGCATCATGAAGAATCGTCTGTTTGCGACAGTCGAATTCATCAAACACAGTGTGAATTCCAAAAACAATAATTAGTATTATAATATATATAGTAGTTATATATTAGTACTTTATTATAGTAGTTCTATATTAGTATTACAATATCATAGAACAATGATAATAGTATTATTAGTTCTCCAACTTTATCAAAATGTTGCTATTAGTTCAGGCCTCTCACGCCAAAATACAAATTTTTCTAGCGTTTTAGGTTTTCAAAAATCTCTCGAAATCTGCACGAGCGAGATCACCGGAAGTTGAATCTAAACATAAAAAATACGACCCCAAAACGAAGTTCATTTTTGAACTACACTATACCCATAGATACTCATGTGATATGTCGTTCAAATCCTGAATGTGCTTCTTGCGAGAAAATCATAGATATCGGATTGTGTCCAAATCCTCAATTTTTTACTACTAACGTTTTGGACTAATTTCTTCAAACTTAATGCTATTGTAAATCTGACCTTATTAGATATCGGGAATAATATTCCACTAGAATTGACAACTTGCATGAAGCTTTGTTTGCTATTTTACATAGATATCTGGCCTGCTTCAAGGTTTATTAATAATGATAATAACACAATATTTGATAGTGATAGATTCTAATGTTTTAATACCATATGAATTCTTAAAAACTAGTTTAATTTTTTAGATATCGAAAAGTATATGCTATCTAGATATCATTGTTTGCTACATATATATTTAGCCTGTTTCACTGTTTTATAATAATGACAATAACATAGTCGTAATTTGAGACACAGGTTGCGACATAATTGAATTTGAAATCTAAATTTAGTTCAAATGTACGTACAAAGCAAGTCAACGTTCTTCATTTACTTCACGATGGCACACATGAAGCGTGCGTTAACACATGAGGAAAATCGGTGTAAAGTTTGCGCTATTTGCTTTGGCAAAGCTAAATACAATCTGACTGCCATTGTTCTTGAGCGAATACAACGATATTTTCGAAAAGACTATGATCCATCTGACAATCGATTTCCATGTGGCATATGCAGCAAGTGCAGATCCAATTTGATTGATATAAGTGCCGGCAAGAAGAAGATCGAAATTCTACCTGAACTTTATGATCATATACACATTTCGCCCATCACTACCACGACGAGATCTAATCCTGTCCCATTATGTGACTGTGAAATATGCAATGTATCCCAGAAATCAGGCTGTATAACTCATCGGAGTAAGGGTCGCCCAAGAAGCATTGAAAGACCTACCAGTATGCCGATTGTGCTATGCAGCTTCTGTAAATCAGAATACGGAAAAGGTATCAATCATAAGTGTACGCAAAGAAATCTACGTGATAATATGTTGAGAATGATAAACTCAAGTGATGACAATACACAGCAGGCTGTCGCATCATCGATTATCAGGAAATCCTCGATTGACAATATCAGCAGTCTCTACTCCGGTGGTTCATATCCATTAAAAGTGAAAGTCCTCTCAAATAATATGAAAGATTCATCTCAATTCAACATCGATGATATTATGAAATTTCAAAATGCTACCTCGTCATCTAACAACGAAATTCGTCGAATATTTATTCCATTTGTCAGAAGTGTTCTCGGAAAAGCATCAGTTGAATCGGATATTGGATCGAAACTTCGTGACAGAGATAATAACTGTCTGGACTTCTTCAGTTGTACAACATGTGAATTCGAGTGTACTGCCAACGAGGATGGAACCTCAACCGTTTCCAAAGATCTTGTATACTGTACAAATATCACAGATTTTGTTAATTTCGTTTGTGAAAAGCGCAACTATGAAAAAGCATCCGTCACCTTTAAAATGGGAATTGATAGTGGCGGTGGCTGTCTTAAGTTTTGCTTGAATATAATGTCCAATTCTGATACCAATAACGATTCAAAGAAACTGATCAATAGGACAATGCTCGACACAAGTGTGAAGAGGCTTCTCATTGTTGCTATAAGTTACGATGTGAAAGAAACATATTTAATGTACGGCTAATCCTTAACCTGTTGAAGATCGATGAGATTGACTTTGAATATGTTCGTGCAGTCGACCTGAAAATGGCGAACATTTTATGTGGACTGCAATCACACTCAAGCAGTTTTCCCTGTGTATATTGCAACTGTCCGAAGATGGAATTCTCCGACAAGGAAAAATTCAGATCTCATCCAATGAGGACTATCGGTGAGATAAAGAAATATGCTGATGACTACATGAATGTACGACGTATTTACAACGAGAAGGCATCTGCTAAAGAGTTCAGGAGTTGTGTAAATCATCCGATGATCCAAGGTAGTGATAGTGAAATGCTTATACAACTGATTCCCCCACCAGAACTTCATTTACTTCTTCGTATAGTAAACAAAATATTCAAGGAATTACAAACGGCCGTTCCCAATATTGCTGAGGAATGGCTAAACAAGCTTGGAATAGTTCAGCCCAAACATCACGGTGGGGAATTTACCGGAAATATGTGCCGAAAGTTATTGAAAAGTGCTCATGTTCTAACTGAAATTGGTAATAGATCGAATCAAGCACCGTTAATAAATCTATTTGGATCAACATTAGTCGCATTTGACAACGTTGTCGACCATTCTTTCGGAAAACAACTTTGTCCTGTCTTTGAAAACTCTGTTAAAAACCTTTGAAAACTTATATCTCCAAACGGGGATGACTGTGACAACTGCAGCTCATATTGTAATGGTGCATTTAATTCAATTTTGTAAGCTTAAAAAATGCGGACTGTCACGTTTTAGTGAGCAGGCATCAGAAGCTGTTCACTCGGATTTTGACACTATGTGGAAATCAGGAGGAAAAGTAAGTCAGAATAATGAAAATTATGGAACGCATCTTCTTCACTGCGTAATTCGATACAACTCTCGCCATTTGTAAACTTCATGCACATCAAACCTCGTTTATAAGATGTTGTAATACATAGAATTTAATTTAATCACAAAAGACTTTTCGATATCTAAAATTATACAAGTTTTAAGGATTCATATGGTATTAAAACATTAGAAGCAGGCCAGATATCTATGTAAAATAGCAAACAAAGCTTCATGCAAGTTGTCAATTCTAGTGGAATATTATTCCCGATAATAATAGTAATAATAAGTATTCCCCTAATAAGGTCAGATTTACAATAGCATTAAGTTTGAAGAAATTAGTCCAAAACGTTAGTAGTAAAAAATTGAGGATTTGGACACAATCCGATATCTATGATTTTCTCGCAAGAAGCTCATTCAGGATTTGAACGACATATCACATGAGTATCTATGGGTATAGTGTAGTTCAAAAATGAACTTCGTTTTGGGGTCGTATTTTTTATGTTTAGATTCAACTTCCGGTGAACCGTGCTGGCACAATTTTTGGCTGAAAGCCGAATAACGATTCTCATCTTACCTATTTGCACGTACACACAACTAAAAATATTCATGCAATTCATGCAATAGCAGAAAAAAACAGACAAAAATGACAGAGATGCCGACAAGCCTCAAGCAACGTAATTTTTGATCCAGTGGATACAGCAACGCATCCATGAGGATTCAAAACTACCGACTTTGAAGTATACATGAAAAATTACTGAAAATTCTTGTACTTTTCAACATTAGGAGGTTTTCCAAATCTGAATGTGAATAGCCTCACAGACAGATTTGCGTGCGTAGAAAATGATCTGAAGAAACTACATATAAAAAATCTTCGTCCTATTGCATTGAAATGTGTTTTTCTTTGATCGCGTCTGACAAGATAAGGAACCGGATAGAACTCCGCAGACGCGCAGCTTCGTGGTAGGCTTATTTCATTCTGTGAAAGTCTCATTTTCGGCATCGTTCCTAGCAGAATCTCGTTCTGGCTGTGTGACTATTTCTGTGCAACTAGTGATCTCAGAACTCGGCCATAGAAATGGACTAGGCCTATTCGTGTATTCAATCGCTCTGTGTCACTCGAGAGGAAGTAACACTGAAATCGATGACACATCACCGGGTTATAATGGAATGGCAAAAAGAATGTTTAGACTCACATAATACGATCCAGTGGATGAAATGTTTCCGAGTTTTATTTAAGTAAACCTTCTTCAGATAATTGTCGTGAGGCATGCACTTCTCCCCTTCTATAATAAATTGTCAATTCGAAGATGAAGCAAAACAAAATATCCTTATAAGATTATGTTTCTGGCAACTTCTGCAAAAGATTGTGACCAATTATTGTAAAGGTAGAATTCTTAAACCCACTGCGCAAATAACTATGTTTGTCCCTCCTGACGCTCTACTGACTTTCTGTTGATTGTTTTTAGTTTTTTTGCCCCTTATTAAGAAGCGTGAATACACGAAACGTCGATCCTTAAGCCTAAATAGTTTTATTACAATTTTATCGCCAATAAATTCTTTAAGAAGATACCTCAACGTACTTTTGGTGCATCATGAAGAATCGTCTGTTTGCGACAGTCGAATTTATCAAACACAGTGTGAATTCCAAAAACAATAATTAGTATTATAATATATATAGTAGTTATATATTAGTACTTTATTATAGTAGTTCTATATTAGTATTACAATATCATAGAACAATGATAATAGTATTATTAGTTCTCCAACTTTATCAAAATGTTGCTATTAGTTCAGGCCTCTCACGCCAAAATACAAATTTTTCTAGCGTTTTAGGTTTTCAAAAATCTCTCGAAATCTGCACGAGCGAGATCAAACAAAAATGGGAGGCATTAATTTGGGATCATCACCAAGGCTATAGCGAGGGATGTAAGCCTACTACAATCCATGAAGACTGGAAACAAATGGAATATGATGAAAAGCAAGTAGGCCTATACATGTAGTCTGCCAACTACGTTCAACTAGAATACACAGGTACTATAGTACTGTCCTAAATCGGAATTCCCAGCTAACACACATGCAAATACAAATCTACTTGATGCATCACACTTTCCCGAAGAAGGATTCTTCAGATGCCCTCACCGATATGTCCTCAAGCACAGTCTATTAATCAGGAGCTTCGACTTTGATGCTCAGAGAAATTGATGAGCCAGTCGCTGCAGTGTCGATTTTGTCCTTCTAGATAAATTTTGATAACTATGAAGCAATGGAAAAATTCTCCTGACAAATTATACTTTGGTGTAAATAGCGAATCTTTTCTTAGAGATGAAAGAAGAAATAGAGACAGGCCGATGATGCCGTAGTACATGAAAAAGTACATGCATAGGCTATACCCTCATTCAGGCTAAAATTCAAACTGCAAGGCATATCCATTATTATAACAATGATATGAGACAAGTCATTGCTCAAAATGATCTATCTTTCAATAAAGCACGAAGACCGAAAGTCTGAGTGCTTTGTCTTAGAGTATGATAATAAAGTACTCTATCTGGGGCCTATTTCAATTCAAGGTCCCTAACCTTACTTCCTGACGGTTAGGTACCTAATGTCATGCTCCCTTAAGGTGGATAAGCACATAGAAATCCGATGCTCTGTAATAATAAATGACTGGAACGGCCATGGACAATGAAAACAGTAGAACATCATATTTCCATCAACAAACAGCTGTTGTCTATTCTAGTCAGTAAACAAAGTGAAAAGTCGGATTTCTGTGGATAAGCGTATTACAACTTCAAAGCAGCACCTTTGAAGCAGCTATTCAAATAACAAACAATTCATTGTCTCTGGCTGTCACGTGGAATAGATATCTTACCTAACACATCATGAAAAGAGCGAAAAATCTTAAAGTACTTGCATTAAAGTACTTTCAATCTTATGTTAGGTGGCAAAACTTAAGGTAAAGAGCAAGGTAGCTCTAGACCTACCTAATCAGCTACCTAGCCTCTATATGGTCTTTATATGATACAAGGTAGGTTTCTTTGTGACATAGGAAAACAATGCGGCAATTAAGAATATGCAGACCGTTTCAAAAATAATTGCACAAAGAAAATGCATTCTCGAATGAAGTTCTCGAGTTGAAGTTGTGGTTCAATTTTGATAAACCTTATACCATATAAAACTTATGTTTCACAGATAATTTCGGCAAATATTTCAGTGGTTAGTTGTGGTCAGTCGAGACCACAAATGAAAGCAATGTATGACGCAATTTACATATACTACATCAACTAGAAGTAAAAAGAAAGTGTCTTGTATTTCGTTTTATATGTGGGATTTCATAACCATCGATAATTTAAAACGCTCCTACAGTTTATTCTTACAAATGTAGCCAATGGACTGCCTGTCATCGAGGAACTTTATGCCACCCATCTTGAGAACCAACGACGATCTTTATCACCCATTTTGAGATCAACATCCGTTATTATTTACATGCATCTTATTGTTTCGAATACACATCCTGCACTAAATGGACCGTCATTCGTCTCCAGATTCATTCATGAATTCGAGGCTTACTTTTAATGGTGCAGATTCATTACGTTAGTTAAGATATCTATTTGACCTCGTGACAGACAGAGGCATTGAATTGTTTCATATTTTGTTAAATACCTGAAGGGA
Source organism: Prostheceraeus crozeri (assembly GCA_907163375.1). NCBI lineage: Eukaryota > Metazoa > Platyhelminthes > Polycladida > Euryleptidae > Prostheceraeus > Prostheceraeus crozeri. The sequence continues at coordinate 66,165 of CAJQUW010003056.1, forward strand.
GCTCGTTCTGTACCTAAAGGTACCTTAGGATAATGCTCCCATAAGATTGAAATACGCTTATCCACCTAAAGGGACCATGACGTTAGGTACCTAACCTTTAGGTAGCAAGGTTGCGAATTTTCATTGAAATAGCCCCTTGTAGAAGATTTCATTTAATGCAAAATGAGTGTCGGAAACGAAAATCTACGAATATCACGAACACAAATATAAGCGAATGACGTATATAAGGTTCTCTTGATGCTGAGTCACCACCACAGATACTTAAGGGGACCTAGCGTCATCTTAATGAACCTAGCTTTAACTTTGAAATGCACTCACGTCATTTCTAAGAATCCTAAGGTTAGGTAGGTCAAACTGAAATAGGCCCCTGATTTAAAGCATGTTTACCATTTGAAAGCAGTGCTTCTCTTAGAAAATAAAGGCATATCACCGGTGAGGAAAATAAAGTTCTGTTAATTATGTACATCTGTAAATAAATGATGTACATCTGTGATTTACGGCAACTCTAATTTCACAGTCCTAGATATATTTCAAGCATTGCACCATTTCTGTTATGAATTAAATAGTTTTGGTCGGAAATAAAGCAGTATTTTGAAAATGAATAATGGGAATGAAGCATTCTTTGACTCATTATTTGTATCGGCCTGCCGGTATATCATTTCAATTTGGAATTACGCAGTTGTGAGACATATTTTCTCTTTCTTTTTTGGCACAATGTTGATCAATTTAGAAACTTTATCTGTCTAGAGATAAGTCGGAATCCCAGGATTTTGAAAGTCCTAGGGATTGCATCACATTCTCCTTTTGTACAAAAGCCTGTCATGCCTCATGCAAAATTCTTTTATCATTTTATTATACCATTTTTTGTGGTATAAATGCGCTTATTAGTAGCTTAAAAATTCTTGAAGTTGAAAGAATCTGATCAAAATGTAGCTAGACTTGTAAATGTGCGCTTGACAACTTAAAGGCATGACGCCCAACACAGAGCACATGTGGACTTAACGATCAATAACTGACTCAAGATATCTATCTAACCGGATTCATGGTATTCATGCTAATATTTCACTGTGACTTATTACCGCTCCCTTATCATTCATGTTGCTTCAAAAGATATCTACTAATGCATCAAACCGCTCTTTGTCTCAAAATATGGCATTTCATTGACATGTTAAACATAATGAAGAGTTCGATTTTTATCGATTAAGTTGGTTGTATTGTTTGAACAGAGGACAAATCGGTCACTGGATGAAGTGTTCATGCAAGTTCACAGTTCTCGAATTCTTTATGACGACGGCAAATTGAAGGTTGGACAGCAGAGTGATTGATTTGATAGTTTTTCATCTGTTCACAAAAACTCGATAATTGAAGAACATGCGCGTCGTTGATCCAAGCCTGTACTGGACAGTGGAGGGGAAGTGAATTTCAGCAAGTTTGAAATGTTGAGGAAAGTCATGCGCAGTTTATAGCAACTTCTTCAAGCAGACGGATGGCCTGGCATTTGAACAGTACAAATAATACATGCGTGATGGACATGACAGGACACATCCGTTACTTCTAAAAGATCCGGATTTGACGTTCGGAGTCATGTACCTGTTCTCTTTGGGCCCTGAGAACGCCCACTGCCCGTTCTTCCTACTGATGCCACTCCAAGTACAGTAGCTATTCACTGTCCGATAATTCTTCATCAAGTCGTATTCCGTTCTATCCTTGAACGTCAGCAGAGAAGATCCTCTGCGGCGACATTCCTCATCCGCAACCCTCCATGTTTCATGCTTCTTGTTGATGTAAATGCATCCAACCGACTGCACCTTTATCCACGGAGATTCGCAGACGTCATTCCTCGTCTTATTCAGAGGTTCCATGGCATTGACGTCATTTCTTAATTTGATCCATTCCTTCTTCATGTCGGACATTTGATTTTCCAGATCTGTCAATTTCTCCCTCAACTTACTGTTTTGGGCCGATATTTCCGTGAAGTTTGCAAACAGTTTCATCAAGTCATCTTTCGTGGTAGTCATGTCTTCCGCTGCAAAGTTCGCAAGGATTTCTTCTTCCCTCCTTATCCTTTCAGGATCAAGGATGTGCTGCGTCTCCTGAATCATCATTTTCACCGCGTCCTGCAATTCTTGTATAGGATTTTGCGCATTGCCGAGGATTACCAAACAAATGACGATAATTTCCAACGTGTACATCACCTTCATTGTTGAGTAGAAACAGTAACAAATTCGATGCCTGTGTTGTCGCAATTGATATTCGAGGCTTGTGAGTGATTTAAATACACCTCGGATATTTCCCGGAATAAACTTGTCAAGGAATGATGTTATTCTGATATCCGAACGTCTGTTTACTCGGTCTGTTTATCGAAATATTGAACATGTGATGTCCATTTACATGAAATATTGCATGATAAGGACGCAATTCTCCACTTCTTCGTGAAAGCTTCAAGTTTGATTGACAATTGACAATAAATAATGATGACTGTTGATCTTCAAGCTGCAACAACAATGCCTCTCATATTGGACAGGAATGCTGCGATATGATGGACCATCATCATGTTTCACATGGAAATATAAGAAAATGTATTCAAACTCCTCCGAAACTGCAAAAATAACAGAATAATATTTCAATTAAAATCTTCGCATCAGACAGCGACATCAGAATACGAGAAATCAGGAGAAAACAGTAAAACAAGAGGCCTTCACGGACTTTCTACACGTATGGCACCTGGTTTCAGTAGGCCTTTGGGATTCCTGCAATGTACGGCAGACACCGTCTTTCATTTTGTCAACAATTACACGGAGCAGAGATCATAGAGTCCCACTTGATTCCTTCCATGGCACTCTCTGATTACCATAATTTGTGTAGAGATATCATTCTATATAGATTATATATGTATATAATAACATCATAATATATAATATTGTATTATGTATATATTATATATATATATATATTATATATATATATATATATATATATATATATATATATATATATATATATATATATATAAGAGAAATAGCCAATTCTTTCTGAATTAATACTAATTCCTTCTTTTTTGTCTTTGAATTTTGTATTCCACTAAATCCGATCGAAATTGTTCAGTAAATTTTTTGTTGTTCAAGTTCTTATCATGTAGTTTTACGTTCGTATATTTTGGTAATAAGTCATTTTCTTTGCAAATGTTGTTGTAGTTGATATCAAAACTTAATTTTATGCATTTGTGAAAAGATCTTTCGGTTTTTCTGCATTGACTTTTTTCTTATGGTGCTAGTGTTCGCAAGATAATAAAAGAATACCATTTTGTGGCAAAGTTATGTGGATATGCAGCTATCTATCCAAACGTAAGCAACGTGTATATGCCAATGGTAGTTTCTCTAAGTGGAATGATGTGACTAGCGGCGTGCCCCAAGGCAGCGTCATGGGCCCATTATTATTTTGCTTAGTAGTGGATTCCCTACAACCTGTCTGCAACAATTCTATCTTCGTGAAATATGTAGACGACTTGACCATACTGCATTTCATACGGCATCAAAATGAAGACAATCTTCAAAGTGAAATGCGCAATGTTCTGTGTTGGATTGATAATTGCTGCCTTAGTGTGAACGCTAAAAAGTGTAAATCAATGGATATCATTACAAAAATGAATATTCATATTGACCCTGTTTTGCTTTCGGACAATTCTCCGATGGTTCAAACATCTACAATAAACATTCTTGGCTGTTGTTTCTCATCAGATCTGAAGTGGAATTCTAATATCCTCAATTTGTTGAGGAAGGCCTCAAAGCGTATTCATATTTTACTTCATTTCAAACGTTCTGGTTGTCCAGCTGAGACCATATTCAGTATTTACTACGCTTTAATTAGACCTGTGCTTCTGTATGGTTAACCAGCATGGTGTAACATCTCGGACTATCTGAAGCGTCAACTGTTTAGTGTTGAGAAAAAGGCCTTGCGCATCATTGGTGAAGAGCTTAGTGACCATCTTTCTCTCTTCACCATGGGAGACAATATCTGCCTGAAGCTGTTTAAAAATGTGGAGTCTCAACGTGACCATCCTCTTCGATGTTTTTTTGATGAAAAAAATGTGGAAAAGACAAGAATTTTATCTTTGTTCAGGAGACCAAAAACTAAGACAAGGCGATTTTTGCATTCGTTTATAAAGTATTGCCCTTCATAATTTTCTCGTGTCTTATATTAGCCTATTTGTATATCAACCTTTTTGTTTTGTAATGTGTTCACCGCGTTTCGTGAAACAATAAAGAGAATCTTATCTTATCTTATCTGAAATCGTCGCACACCATTGCAACTTAGTGATTACCATTATGACAAATTATAAACCTATCTTATTAATAAAAAATAGCCCTAAATTGTAAATTCCCTAAATTCCCTAAATTGTACTTACATGAACTTTCAAAATACGTATGAGATTGCCGAATGATTAAGAGTGCAAGCAAAGGTAATTGAGTTTTACTTCATAAAGTACAAATAAATCACTCTTATAAGCCTAAAATGACGCTGCATCGAGTTGTATGATGCATAGACTACACAGTAAGGAAAGGCGAGCGATTTTCAAACAGTATCTGCTCTAAGTCGACAATTACACGGCGTGTGACAGAAGAAGATAATTGACTAACACATGATGAGCTAACTAATCGGTCGCTTATGAATCCCGAACTTAAGGTTTATCTCCAACCCGTTATCACAGTTGTTACCATCCATCCACTCAGCTTATAGAAGCGTAGAAATACTATCTCTTATTGAATAGCTCAATCATTCTTGCTGTTGAGAATGTAAAATGTGCATATGTTTATGACTACACATTAGGAATTCCAAAGTCTCGGAAAGTTTCAGTCCCTGATCAATGCAGAATCCCAGGATTGAACGAGTCCCGGTTGGATTGAGTATTGAGTAGAGAGTGCAGTCCTGGGTACTTTTCCAAATCCCGGCATTTAGAGATTTTGGAAACCCAATCCTGGGATTTCGGGGTCCCAAAAAATTACACTCTCGGGATTACGAAACAGGTCGATTCATAATGTCTTAGAGGATGAATGTTACTTTTTAATTGTGAATTAGTATGAGAAGGCCTGATATGAGTAGCGTCATATTTGATGTTTGTTGCTTGCTGTATACATCATGCCGACATAATAGAAGATGCTACTTAAATTCACAATTACATGCACAATACCACTATTTTATACATATTTTCTGTTATCGGAGAAAGATGAATTGTCATCTTCCCTGCAGCACAGACATCCACAGTAAAAAAACGATTATTGTGTAGAACGGCTATCCGCATTCAATAATAGGCCGTTACAAGTATTTGAAATAATTTCAGTGACAACATGTTCGCACATTATATGAGCGACATGCAACCATGTGCATATTGGGCACCCACCCTCGGGATTAAAATCCCAACTCTCAATTTCAATAAGTTTTTGCATTTGATCTTTGCTAATCTTAAGCAAGCACGTGAATTTGTGCTTTCAAATTTTAGGTTCATTCATGTAGGGACTAAAGTTTTCTACTTCGCGAAGTATATATTACAGAACTTACACAGTATTTTAAGTCTGATGATTTATTCACTTTCACGAGCTTTAGGGAGGCATGAGATGGGAGGAGATAAAGCAACAATATTATGAATTATGCTCCCCGTGCGTGGTATTTAGCGCATATGTCTAGACCTACCAGCACTTGTGAGCACTTGAGCAGACTTCGTCACTTGCCTTGCATTAAACCGATTCAAAAATCTAAGATGAAATCGAACTCAATTGAGCAAGCTTACACGATCCGTCGACCCAAGTTTTGTTGCTCAACACAAGCCTATATTATCAAAATTCAAATTATTATTGTATGTAAAGACGTTCATGAATGTGGAGCATGTGAAGAAACGTATAGGCCATGAATAATGTGTAAATGTAGCCTACGTGTAAGTCATGAATTTGTAGCTCTCAACATGCATATACATGTAATGTACCTTAAATGCCAAGACAAAAGCTATGAAGTTCCCGAAAAAATGATGAGCATAAATTGTATTATTAAAATATAGCAAACTTTCTTGATATTAAACCCAAACCCGAGCAGAAGTTGACAAAATTAAATGCACTTCAGTTTTATAGGGGGATCAATTAAATCGCTGCAATTATGTGAAACACTAGCAAGCAAACAATTGCAAGAAATTATTTCTTGCTATATCAGCGATATCTTCTCATCATTCTAAGACGAACGCCATCGCTAAGGCATTATTACTGCATGCGTATCAATTCATCATCTCAAACTAAAGGGTCATTTTCACAGTTTTCTGCTTGAGGTTCATGTGTGCCCTTAAGATTGCAGATTTGTCAATTTTTCATGATTTCTATTGATTTTAGCTGTAGAGAATTTTGCTATGGGAGTGCTATTGTGCAAAATTCGCAAGTGTGACGCGGCAAAATTCTTTCCCTGAGGAAGCGTTTTTTCAAAGTGATAAATAAGTGGGGATTGGATTCGAGCACGAGTCGACACTGAGAATAGGCCTAGCTTTAAATGTTACGCTTGTGATTGCAGAACATTTAAGAAATCGTATGAGACTTGGCAGTTTTACTACCCGTTGAATGAAGAGAAGTGCTTGCTTACAAATAGCACCCTATAGGGTATTATATGCACCCCTATAGGGTGCTATTTGTAAGCAAGCACATCTCTTCATGCTCACAGAGTGATCCTCCCTTCAGCATAATCCCAATCTTAAAGCTGCCCCCTAATTGTGATCGAGTTTATAGGGAGAATGAAGAAAAATGGTGCATTAGTGTTTTAAGACCTTCACTTAATCGCAACCAATGATTTTCACATACACTTGACGATGTCTGTGGTATTTTCAATTTTATTTTCATCCATGACATTTATGTACTTCACTTACTATGTATGTGTATATGAAAATCATCAAGATGTTTAAAATGAAAGTACTCAACAATTACTATTCAAAGAAGGCCGAAATAAATTGATGAAGATGGCTTCTTTATGTTCTCGCTCAATCTTGGTTGCCGTAGGCAGTAGTTGATAGAAGGGGACCGACTTGAATTTTCCTCCACAGTCACTTATGTGTTTACTGACTTTTAACACGGCATAATGTTGATTGGCGATATGTTGGTGGTGCAATGTCATTCTGTGATTAGATGTGTCGTCCGTTTGACCGATGTAATACTGTCAGCATGAACATTCCAATTTATAGATAATATTTGATGATTTACAATTGAAGTTATTTCTTATGTCAAAGGTTTTTCCAGCATTTGTAAAATGAATCGTTCTTCCTGTTATCATAGTTTCACATGTTTTGCATAGCTTATTATCACATTTAGTTATTCCATCAATGGTTTTCCGATTGTTGTTGTTCAACAAAGAAATTAATGATTTTGGTTGCTTATATGAGGTTTTTATTGTACAGTTCTTGAATGAGTTGTTCAATCTTAAATAATTGGATATTGGTTGAATTAAATCATTGAAAATTTTTGGGTTATTCTTGTTATGGGCAAGCGAGAACATAAAGAAGCTATGTTCATCAATTTATTTCGGCCTTCTTTGAATAGCAATTGTTGAGTACTTTCATTTTAGATATCTTAATGATTTTCATATATCTATCTCTATTTCTATATCTATATCTATATCTATTTCATATCTATCTTTATAATTTGTAAATGATTCTATGTAACATACTTATTTCATTCTATGCAGTGCCTTGAAAAGTGAGACAACTCGTGAAATCGATCGGCAGCATAATTAAAGTTTGAGGTATCCTTCTAGTTTTTATTTTTCCATACAATAACCTTTACAATTTCTACCATTTCACTTATATATATATACATACATATATAATTTATAATATCACATACTCATCGTGGGCAAGCACAAAATCATTTTTCATCTCATTGTAAATTTTTTTACCCTCTGAGATGCTACACCCTCAATACTGCTGAACCTTGAAGCAAAAAATTTATCTTCCTTTTGTAACCGGGCTCATCAATGATGAGTTAAGAGTGGAAGGTTTTTAGTAACCTTTGCATGCCTCATCACAGCGATACTTGTCCAGTTAAGTATTTCGTTCTTTGTCAGTATATTTTCTTCTAGCTTTCGATTATCATTTTCATTCAATTAACACTTGTTATTATTAAACCGCATAAAATTTTGCTAAACTATGGATATGGCCTACATTTAGGAAATCCCTTAATATATACATCTAAAAGCGTGAATATGACTTATTCGACTATTGTTGGCGTTTATGACACCTTGGATCAGTCTATTTTTACGAGGTTAACGATATTATATTACCCACCATATCGTCGCTTTTTTGATTAACTAACGTATCTGAAATTTCATAATTTTTCTAAATTTTGTTTAACAATTTAATACGTCGACCCAAAGGGGTTGAGTGAAAAAAATATTTTGAAGTCTTTTTTAAATTCAAATATTCCCATTTTAACGAAATAGCGTAACTGAAATCTTATCATTTCGATGATCAACTTATTATTCCCTAACTAGCGTAAGTGTCAGATACGTTACTTCGTCAAAAAGAAAAAATGAATTTTCACACTTTGATATAGCAAACGTATCTGTTTTCTTTCCTTTGAAGTGCAATGAATTGTTGTTCTATTTCTATGGTATCTAAATTTGGTCATTCTCACACGTCTCGAGACTCCGTGCTTAGTCATAGATAGCTAGGAATTTTGAAATTTGAACACATCGCTATAAACCTAACCTTCTGTCATTCACTTACTTCGATCACCCGACTAATGATGCCAGCGAAACGAAGAAGGAGAATTAATGCTTCTGACATTGCTACTATTTTATGTGCATATTCTTCGACCGAAGACAGTGATTGTGATCCTTGTTACATACCAAATTCTAAAAATACAAGTGATGCGTCGGAAGTCAGTGGTGATGATGAGATCATAGATGCAAGAGACGACACAGAGCCGGACTTATCAATGCATGAAGTGAACAGGAGTCTACAAGAAAACTCTGATACATCTCAAGTCAAGTCTACATCAATTCGCGGGCGACCTCCGAAAAGGAAATATCGAAAGGCTGTCGATAAAGTCAAGAAGTGTATTGGGTATGAAATTTCAGAAGGGTAAGTCAAGAAGTACTTGGGAAGTATACCATATAGGAAGAATTATACGCAGTCACATTTCCCAGAATGTTGAATTTTCCAGCAAATGGACCGATGAGAATCAAAGGAAATTGCAATTTCTATATGAGATATCAAATAAACGATTCCTATAACTTCGTCCCAGATAATCACCCACTGGATTATCCTTTGGCAATTTTAGAATTTAATTGCATGCAGATCTTGTAATGAATTATTTTTAATGATTTTTAGTGTCTGCTGAATATGCACCATATTAAAAGAGAAATCCTCTTTTCTGTTGATACAAACAGTCTAATATGGATAGAGGGGTCTCGTTGTCCACCATGCAAGGTTGAATGGAGTGGAATAATAGCAAAGATGTCACGACCCTAAGTAAAGCAATGATTTACAGCTTTCGATCGCTACATCAGCTCACAGATCAGAGTTGACATACAATCCTAAAACCCGGCACGTTGAAACAGAACCGGAAGAGAGAATAGAGAAACACAACATGCCCTCACACATCAACTATCTGAGACACACCTCGTCTCCTAAGGATGTTAGACAAGAAATACCTGAAAAAATGTAGTTCTAGTGGAATTAGACGTTGATATATGGTGACACTACACTCTAAAAAAAATTGGTTTTTAGGAAGTCAATTGGTTTTCTAAAAGTCCAAAACTGACAATTTTTCCCATAAAAGCTAGAATGCAGCAAGAGTGATTTTATTAATTTCAAACCGTACTGATCTGAAAAATGATCAGTATCTTATTATATGTTTGTCACTAAATTATATGTTGATTATCATGTTCTGAAACATCTCAATGATCTAGTGTATCGAATGACTTGTTCATTAATTGTTCTATAATTTAGATTCTACATTAAATTTCAATAGATTTCATGACTGGTTCACGTTTTGTTGCATGATATTAGCTTAATTTAGAATTAAGAATTTTAACCAACGATGCACAAGTTTATATAGTATGTATGTAGATAATTGGGGTTAACCTAATTGGGCAAATTGTATTTCAATTGCATACAAGTAAAAGTCTGTGGGCTTCTGTGTGGAAAATACGGCAATAATAGACAGTAATAATAACAGACAGCATCAGAAGCTATTGGACACTGTCTAGTGTTAGTACTTGCTACGTTATATTATTTCATTCTATAAATAAACAAGTTGGAAACCGACAGGACTGTGGCCGTGGCTGCGGAGGAAAGTCCGCATTTGTGCGGATTCTACGCAGAGTTGGGGCTGTCTGAGGGGTGGCACAAGCTGGCACACTCCCAATAAGTGTGTTCGGTGGGTTGATTCGAGTGGCACACGCCATTTTCACAAGTGGTACGGATGGGCTGTGGTCGTGGCTGCGGAGGAAAGTCCGCATTTTTGCGGATTCTACGCAGAGTTGGAGCTGTCTGAGGGGTGGCACAAGCTGACAAACTCCCTATAAGTATATTCGGTGGGTTGATTCGAGTGGCACACGCCATTTTCACAAGTGGTACGGCTAACTTCACATCCGTACCACTTTGAGGTCATTTTGTCCATTTTCTCAGTAACTATTGTGAATTTCGGCGAAGTAGTGGGTGGCACATGCTTTAGACGTGTTATTTTAGACGTCCATGTGGTTGAAAATTCATAAAGATGCGATTTAAGATTTTTTTCTGTAAATTGGTACGTCTAACTTCACATCCGTACCACCTCGAAGTTTTGATGGACGATTTCTCGCAAACTGCTGCATTATTTTGAAAAATTATTGGTTGCACAAGCTGGCACACTCTAAAATTATGTGTAAATGCTGTTTTCGAGAGTGGCACACGCGATTTTCGATGTGGTACGGATATTGGTACGGCTAACTTCACACACGTGGAATTTAAGCATAGCTCTTTTGAAATGAATGTGTTTATATTTCCTGAAAATGTTTCGCATAACATGTATACATGATGCAATGTAAGCTTGTCACGCTTGATTTTACTTGATGTATACTGGCAGCTTGGTGTTATAACAGCGAATCTCAAAACAGCAAACGGTAAAAGGCGAATATATAGAAAAATCGAATTTTCAAAATAGCGTAGGCCTACGATGCAATGCTCGAGTGTTGTGCAGAACTAGATATATACCTTAATTAATATTTCATCACAACATTTTAATAAGGCCATGTTTCCTTTAGTCTACATACATAGTTGTTGAATTTTTATACAAATGTGCTTCCTTTAAGGGAGCAGCAATGCAAAAATTGTACCCTTAAAATAATCCTGTAGCAAAATGAAGTAGGATCGACATGGTCAATAACTATATAAATGAACCAAAACTCCAAAGTGAGTAAAAGAGGAAGTTTGAAAAACACAAGCTGATCAATGACCGATTTGTTATAAAAGCAAAGAAATAAAGAAAATGTCGTCATGCTATTAAAAAGAAACATTTCGCGATAGAATCGCGTTTACGGTAAACTACGTTATGGCAGCCTTATAGAAAAAGGGTGCCATGTCTCATGAATCATTAAAGAATTAAGAACGGAATGAGAAGAACCTATGTAAACTGTACGTGCAAGCTGGCAGCAGACGACAAAAACTTGCGAATCAGTAGAGATAGATAAAGAACACCTAGATTTCTAGGTGGCAAGTCAGAATCAATGCTCAATAATGGTAGAAAATATGTCACTACAATTTTAAAGAGCAATAGGCCTATACCGAAGATAGAAAAGAAAAGTCATGAAAGTTACAACACGCAGTCGGCGACTTTCTTCAAGGACTCCCATTCCGCATTTCTGGAGTCAAATACGGCCTTCGGATCGTAGAATGCTGTGCAGAAGCTCCATATTACACGTATATATAGATATCCGTGCTATCGGCAGTGCATTCTGTCTATCCGCCTGGTATCCCTTAGCTAACAGCGCACATGTAACAGTCGCGACTCCCATGTCCGTTAGCTACCCCTACGCTGTCCTCTATTTGATTTCGATATTCGTTGGTTATTCATTCGATACGTGAAGCTATCTTCCAATGCTGAATAATCCAAAAACCAACTAATCCTCAGATCGGACAGATAATCGTAATCTATAATCCGATAATCTATATTGTAAACAGTAATCCGGGGATCCATTGGCTTCTGGCACAATTTTTGGCTGAAAAGCGAATAACGAATCTCATCCCACCTGCTTACACGTCTACACAATTAAAAACAGTCATGCAATTCATGCAATAAGAGAAGAAGCAAACAAAAATAACAGATACCGACAAGCCTCAATCAACATAATTTTTAATCCTGTGGATATAACGACGTATCCATGGGGATTCAAAACTACCGATTTTGAGGTATACATGAAAAATTCCTGAAAATGCTTGTATTTGTCAACATTAGGAGGCTTGCCAAATGTGAATGTGGTTAACATAGAAAATGACCTTAAGAAATTCCATATCAAAAATTATGGCTCTAGACAATATTTTTAACTAAATAACCGGAAACATAGAAAAATTCAATTATTTCCAAAAGCTGCAATCTTCGTCCTATTGCACTAAAATGTGTTTTTTCTTTGATCGTGTCTGACAAGATGAGGAACCGAAAATTCATTTTGGGAGAATCTAATTTTCCGCCTCGTTCCTTGCAGAATCTCGTTCTGGCTGTTTGAACTATTGGTCTTCCTGTGCAACTAGTGATCTTTGAAATCGTCCGATCAGGCCGTAGAAATGGATTATTCATGCATTCGACCGCTCTGTGTCACTCGAAAGGAAGTAACACTGAAATCGATGACACATCACCGAGCAATAATAGAGTGGCAAAAAGAATGTTTAGGTTCACATGGTCCTATGGTGAAATGGTGAAAAGTTTTATTTAAGTGAACCTACTTGAGATAATTGTGGTGAGGCATGCTCTTCTATAATAATGTTGTAATTCGAAGATGAAGAAAAACAAAAAATCTTTATTACGTTATGTTTCTGGCAACTTCTGTAGAATATTTTAGCTGATTATTGTAAAAACTGGCTAACTGTAAAAATGGCTGTAAAACCAATTACTGGTCAATTACTGTAGAAACAAGCTAAATTTCAAACTGCAAGCTATATCCATTATCATGACGATATCATGAGATGAGACAAGTCATTGCTCAAAATGATTCATCTTTCAATAAAGCACGAGGACTGAGTGCTTTATATTCTTAGAGTATGAGAATAAAGTATCTGATTAAAAGCTTGTTTACCGTTTGAAAGCGGTGCTATATCTTCTCTTGGAAAATATAACACCGGTGAGGAAAATAAAGTTCAGTTATCCTGGATTCACATTTGTCTCAAGTTATCCTAATTACGAGTAAATGATGTACATCTGTGATTTACGGCAACTCTAATTTCACAGTCCTAGATATATTTCAAGCATTGACCATTTCTGTGATGAATTTAATAGTTTTCTTAAGAAATAAAGCAATATTTTGAAAAATAAAGTCTCATAATGGAAATGAAGCATTCTTTGACTCATATTATTTGTGTCATCTCAACTTGGGATTACGCAGTTGTGAAACATATCCTCTCTTTCCTTTTTGGTGCAATGTTGATCAATTTAGAAACTTTATCTGTCTAGAGATATGTCGGAATCCCAGGATTTTGAAAGTCCTAGGGATTGCATCACATTCTCCTTTTGTACAAAAGCCTGTCATGCCTCATGCAAAATTCTTTTATCATTTTATTATACCATTTTTTGTGGTATAAATGCGCTTATTAGTAACTCAAAAATTCTTGAGGTTGAAAACATCTGGTCAAAATTTAACTGGACTTGTAAATGTGTGCTTGACGAATTAAATCGTGACACACCATTACAACTTGATTTCCATCATGACGAATCATAAACCTATCTCATTAATAAAAAATAGCTCGAACTTGGATTCCCTAAATTGTACTAAACATGATCTTTGGAATCACGGATCATGTTGATCATTACGGATGAGATTGCCGAATGATTAAGAGTGCAAGTAAAGGTAATTGAGTTTTACTTCATATAGTACAAATAAATATCACTCTTATAAGCCTGAATCGACGATGATGCTGCAGCGAGGTGTAATGATGCATAGACTACACAGTAAGGAAAGGCGAGCGATTTTCAAACAGTATCTGCTCTAAGTCGACAATTACACGGTGTGTGACAGAAGAAGATAATTGACTAACACATGATGAGCTGACTAATCGGTCGCTTATGAATCCCGAACTTCAGGTTTATCTCCAACCCGTTATCACATACAGTTGTTACCATCCATCCACTCAGCTTAAAGAAGCGTAGAAATACTATCTCTTATTGAATAGCTCAATCATTCTTGCTGTTGAGAATGTAAAATGTGCATATGTTTATGACTACACATTAGGAATTCCAAAGTCATGGAAAGTTTCAGTCCCTGATCAATGCGGAATCCCAGGATTGAACGAGTCCCGGTTGGGATTGAGTATTGAGTAGGGAGTGCAGTCCTGGGTACTTTTCCAAATCCCGTTTTTTTATAGATTTTGGAAACCCAATCCTGGGATTTCGGGGTCCCAAAAAATTACAATCTCGGGTTTACAAAACAGGTGTTGTTTTTTAATGGTGAATTAATATGGGTAGGCCCAATATGAGTGGCAGCATAATTTGATGTTTGTTACTTGTTTGTATGAATTATGCTTACAAAATAGAATATCTACTTAAAATTCACAATTACATGTACGGTAATACTATTTTTTACATATTTTTTGTTATCGGAGAAATACGAATTGTCATCTTCCTTTGCAGCACAGACTAAAGAACGTTTATTTTGTAGAAAGAACTGTTATCAGTATTCAATAATAGGCCATTACAAGTATTTGAAATAATTTCAGTGATGACATGTTCGCACATTATATGAGCGACATGCAACCATATGCATATTGGGCACCCACACCGGGATTAAAACCCCAACTCTCAATTTGAATAAGTTTTTGCATTTGATCTTTGCTAATCTTGAGCAAGCACGTAGATTTGTGCTTTCAAATTTTAGGTTCATTCATGTAGGGACTACATATGCAAAGTTTTTTACTTCGTGAAGTATTACAGAACTTACACAGTATTTTAAGTCTGATGATTTATTCACTTTCACAATCTTTGGGAGGGCATGAGATGGGAGGAGATAAAGCAACAATATTATGAATTATGCTCCCCGTGCGTGGTATTTAGCGCATATGTCTAGCTAGACCTACCAGCACTTGTGAGCACTTGAGCAGACTTCGTCACTTTCATTGCATTAAACCGATTCAAAAATCTAAGATGAAATCGAACTCAATTGAGTACCCGATCCGTCGACTCAATTTTTTTTGTCCAACACGAGCCTGTATTATCAAAATTCAAATTATTACTGTATCTGTAAAGACGTTGTAAATGTTGGGCATGTGAAGAAACGTATAGGCCATGAATAAAGTGTAAATATAGCCTACGTGTAAGTCATGAATTTGTAGCTCTCAACATGCATATACATGTAATGTACCTTTAATGTTACATTTAAGTCTATGAAGTTGCCGATAAATGATAAGCAACAGATGTACTAAAAAATAACAAGCTTTTTTATATTAAATCCAAAACCGAGCAGAACTTGAAAAATTAAATGCACTTTAATGAGGTGATCAATTAACTCATTCCAATTATGTGAAACACTACCAAGCAAAGAAATTATTTCTTGCTATCAGCGACATCTTCTCAACATTCTAAGACGAACGCCGTTGAGCAAGTCAAGCTCAGAATGTTGAACTGTGTAATCGTTTTTTATCATTTTTTTTAAAGTTTCGGTAGCTTTTATGACATGTACATTGTCAGGGGCCTATATTGTCAGTCAATGACGAGTTTACTGCAGCTATGCGTTTTGTGTAACAAAATTACGCCTGCGCATCGTTATAATCGAAATTACACAGCCTTTGTAATCAATAAAGCCTTTGTAATCTTTATGATATAGCAATCAGCGAATCGCAATAAGGAGGCTCAATCATCTAATATTCACTATTATTTGTTTTTCTTGTCAATCTCTGATCCCTGCTGCACATCTCTACTGGCGAATTTGCATAATTGTAATCTTGGATAAGTTCCTGCTAAAAAGAATGAACAGTCAATGGAACATTCAGACATAAAAAAATGCACTTATAAATACTATGCTTATAGCCGCAGCACAGCGTTAAGATACACGACATTGCAGCACACCCGGTACATGCAATAACTGGAAATAGCACGAGTGTTGTAGAAAGATAATTTATGGACCTGTGTAAGAGCAACCTATGTCATTTTTATCAGCTTTAATTAGGGTTTTAATTAAACAGAAGCCTGATTGATGACATGAATTAATTCAGAGAACGACGATCGATTTCAAATAAGAGGCGCTACTAAAATTGACATCCCGATAAAATCAATGTGGTTACTGTTCATACTATATTAACCAGGCCTACCCACAATTAAATTTTACGATAATCTATTCAATATTGTTCTCCTGGTGTCTGCTTTGTATTGTTATCAAATTGTGTGCTACTCCGAGAGGTAGGCGTATACATTAATTTGCGCTATGCTTTCGACAGTAAAATGCAGCTTTAACATCTGTTTCACGGCAGGCCTATGTGAAATGGAGAAGATTCTTTTCATGAACTCCTATACCTAAAATGCTGCCTCGTTCCTATAAGTATATAGTGCCGCTATATAGTTAACTGCTTCTTGACAAACATCCTTCCTTCCGGTCCATATTTCTCTACAGTCTTAAAGTTTATGTACATACGCATTAGGCTAATTATATTACTTAACTCGATGAATTAATTTATAGAGTATTTACTTGTGTGACGATGACTTAATTGCTGTGCTTTGTAAGCTCACTGCTATGGACGCTTTTCATTTGAAGAAAAATGTAAAATTATAGTAGAGCTTATTTTCTTGTCCATTCCTGCAAATGCGTCTACCTATTGAACATTATGCATAAGGCTTATATTCGTAGCAGTGATATGATGTTGCCAAGTTTATGTTGCATGTAAATTCCAATGAACAAACAGGCGAAGCATGCCCGTACACGCTTTCCAAAAGTTAGATGTAATTGAAGCAACTGCAAAAACGTGAATTGTGGTAGACGCCATTAAAGAAATGACACTATTTTATAGCGTGCAGCTACTTTGCTTTAAGGGGCTGGAAATGGACACTCAATTTAGATATAATATTGAAATTTTGCTTCATAATAGGCATTAGTATGATAGAGTGGACCGGGGCAAGCTGTTAGGAAAGTGGCCTTGCAGAGAAGAATGTCGAATAAAAGCACCTTAACAAAGATAGCCTCTAACTTTGTTAAAGTATAGGCCCTAATATTCAATTCATAACACTATTTGTAAACTGCAGATAGCATATGTTTTTCGTGGTGAGTAAGTAGGCAATTTTTTTACATTTTTTACCTACGTTTTAACTTTATACGTGTCAATTCATCATCTCAACATAAAGGATCATTTTCACAGTTTTCTGCTTGAGATTCGTGTGTGTTCTTAAGATTGCAGGCTTGTCAATACTTCATGATTTCTATTGATTTTAGCTGTAGAGAATTTTGCCATGGGAATGCTATTGTGCAAAAATCGCAAGCGTGACCCGGCAAAATTCGTTCCTTGAAGAAGCGTTTTTTCAAGTTGATAAATAAGTGGTGACTGAATTCGCGCACGAGTCGACACTGAGAATTAAACCTAGCTTTAAATGACACGCCTGTGATTACAGAACATTTAAGAAATCGCATGAGACTTGGCAGTTTTACTACCCTTTGTTTCTTTTCTGCACCCAGAAACTATACAAATATTTTTATATTTTGTGGGTAATTGAATAATGATATTTTGCGAACTTCTTCCAAATTATGGTTATATTATTGTGTAAATGGATATCATTTAATCAAGATGAATAATTCTAGGCTTTGTATGACAGTTAACTTGCCCTTTATGCAAGCATGTTGATGCAGTTTTAATTTTCTGTTTTTACTGCATTTGTGAAAAATTTCTGTATGCCGCAAGTCAGGCAGTCACCCTACTTTAGTCATGGAATTCGGCACCTTGACATTTTCCCACTTCAATTAGATTATGTTAACCTATTTACTATCTTGAATAATAAATTCTTAGGGACCTCGTCAACCAGTTCCTCTAATTCTACTAGGCCATATTTGCATGCAAGCCTAGGCCACATGGAATGGTAGAGACATTTTGTAACTTACTCTGTGATATCGATTGTGAATGTATGATTCTCCCCTCCAGCTTATAAAGCAATCGAATCGTGAGTCAAATATTCAATATGCGTCAAAACGTCTGACTTGAGTCAAATAGTCCAACGCGTCAGAATGCCATCGTGAGTCAAAAAGTATGACTTGGGTCAGTAAGAATGAAAATCTTGAGTCTCAGAAACCGAAACCGGCGGAAAGCAATGAATGCATGTATTGAATACATCTTAGCAAAACTCACCTGTACACCAAATTTGGTGAGATGCGAGAGTGCGGAACAAAGTCCATTTGCGTCAAAAAGTCTGACTGCGTCAAAATGTCCAACTTGGCGTCATTTTGTTTGACTTGCGTCATCTGCTGACTATATGGACTTTTTTGCTATAAAAGAGGATTTTCTGCAAAAGCTAAAACTGAAAGTCAGTTTATGGGAATCTTCTCCTGAACAATGTCTTGACCAGAAATTTCCTTGAACATGTTTTTACATCATTTTAATATGTTTGCATATGATGAAAATGAAATGTGAATGTAAATGTCTGTATGATTTTCATTATCGAGAAAATATACACCATTATTATTATCATCATTAATTATTTTTCAACACAAGGAGCCTTTCATTATATAATCATGATTCTGATTACACATTGATAATTTTACAGATGGGGAGGAAGAATCAACAATGGAGCAGCGCTCACATGAAGATGGCGGTCGATGACGCTGATAAGCATTTCCTGGAGTCAAAATGCTCGAACAAAGAAGATGCAATAGGTAAGCTTATATAATATAAAACATTGCTGATCGAAGTATTTTTCTAAGTTAGGCTTCATGTAGATCTTTATCAAATTGTTATAAGCTGAGGTAGGTAATCAATATTTGCCAAAATGCATGTATTTTCAGGCATATTTTTCGAATAATGCCGGAAAACGGCAAGTATAGGCTACATAATGTGCATATTGGCCTAGGCATACATGCTTCAAATTTCTTTTCAATTGAGTGCCCAACGTTTGGGAGTGGCCAAACTTTTTTTTGAAAGTGGCAGGATATCGGTAGCCTAATTGACGCACCAAAAACACAAGCACACAAAAACATAGCCTAATATTCTCAAGTCTATGCCCATCTTGAAATTACGCTAGATTTTCAGCTGATTTTCTCTTTATTGAAGGTCTCAAAAAAATTCGTCTGAACAGAATTGCGAAGAAGTATGCTATTCCGCGGACTACCCTGCGTCGGATATGGCTCAAGGGGGATGTTTTTACAGCGAAATCTGCCATTGGTCGACCAACCACGCTTTCAATGGATCAAGAGAAAAGCCTCTGTGAGTTGATTATCAACAGACAATTGAGGGGATTCCCTATGACAATCGACAAAGCCAGAAAACTCGTTTTTGAATATTGTGATTTGAACAATATTTCACATAGTTTTGACAAAAATACGAAGCGTGCTGGTTGGGATTGATGGGTGGGCTTTCGTAGGCGTAATCCAGAAATAGTTCTACGACAGCCGGAAAATCTGAGCAGGAACAGAGCTTTGGGAATGGAGGAGGGCAGGATTATGAAATTCTTCGGTGATCTTGAGCATTTGTTCATCGATTGTGATGTGAGAGACGCACCGGAACGCATATTCAACGTACACGTAGACGAAACTGGTCTTCAAATTGTCAATCAAGGCGGGAAGGTCCTTGCTGCTAATGGTTGCAGAAATGTCCAAGTGATTACATCTGCAGAGAGGGGGTCCACTACCACTGTCGTTGCAGTCTGCAGCGCGGCTGGGCACTTTATTCCACCGATGGTCATTTTCAAGGGAACGCGCAAGCCTAGTGCAGAGACACTGGAATCTCTACCTCCAGATGCGTTGGTAGAAATGTCCAAATCTGGATGGATCGATAGAGATCTTTTCTTGTGTTGGTTCAACCATTTTCTTAGACATGCTCCACAACGATTGCCGGGTGAGAAGCTTGTTTTGATAATGGATGGCCATCGTAGCCATGAGAGCCAAAAATTGTTCGAAGAAGCACGGAAACACAATGTTGAATTGATCAGTTTGCCGTCGCATACTTCCAACTGCTTGCAACCACTGGATGTCAGTGTGTTCGGTCCCTTTAAGAGATCATGGCGCGAGCGGTGCAGATTGTTCATGGACCACAACCCAGGCGCAGTTATTTGCGAAGCCAGGTTCGGGGAAATTTTCTCGGGAGCATGGGAAACCGCATCCAAATCAAACAATGCCGTTTCTGGCTTCAGAAAGAGTGGCCTATACCCACTTTCTTTTGAGTTTGCCGAAGGACTCTTTTTTGATTTCCAAAGAACTTCTTGGTGGTCCTGACGCAGAGCCTGAAACTTCTGACCCAGCTGGTCCTAGTGAGACTTCACACGTCATTGATGTTGATCCAGTCGGTCCTAGTGAGCCTTCGCACGTCTTTGATGTTGTTCCCGTCAATACAAGCAAGCCTCTACACATCTTTGATGCAGAGCCACTCATTGGTCGTTGTGAGTATACATGCGCACTTGATGTTGATGCAGAGCTGCTCCCAGTGCTGTTGATGTTGATGTTGATTTTCATGATGTCCCCATCCCCTCAAATACAGACATCATATCGGATGGCGGCAACACATATCACGTCCTCGAAAGCAGGCCTACATGTAGTACCGGTGTATCATTTGATAGTCTTGTGCAACCAATCCATACAAACAGGAAAGCAGCCCTGGATGCATTCAAGAGTGTGTACATGTTGTGTGTGGTGTTGATTATGATAAGAAAAACAGGTGATGATTGGTTGCAATGTATGGATTGTGGAAGGTGGGAGCACAAAGGTTGCGGCAAATGTACCATAGTGTCTGTAAAGTTATCGAGATGTTATCATGAGGAATTGTTGTTCATGCATGTAGGCTGCTGTACGTATCACTTGTGTAAGCCAACAATGGCTTTTCTGATTGTGTAATTTTTTAATACAAGAATTTCATGGACAAGACTTGTTTTCTTTTGAAGCGATGCACTAAATTGTATGTACATGTATAACATGGACGCATATTGTCAACGATTGTGACTTAGGCCTAAGCCAAACATCATGTGTAGGCCTACATGTACTAGTATAGCCTACAGCTTCAGTGCCTACACACATGAACATGCAGTGGCGACCTCAACCATTTATGTATGCACCATTTGGAATGTACATTCCATAGTAAGAGTGGGATGCAGACATGCAATAAGCCCTATAAACTCTGCACTTGCATGTGCGTATACATACATGTAAGCTTACGCACGTGTAGCCCACATGTAGAGTATGATAATGAAGTCTGTATTACTCGTAGTCTAAAAGTACATGTACAGCTTACACACAGCAGGGGGCCTACATGCAGCTTATACACCTACTACGCACTGGCCTCAGTATGGTTTCCAAATTAGACTGATGCAAGTGTCCAAATTAGCCGAAATGTTTTGCATGTATTAGATAGGCGATAGTACAAGTGTCCAAATTACCCGAGTTGGTGTCCAAATTAGCCGAAATGTTTTGCATATATTAGATAGCGACAGTAAAAGTGTCCAAATTAGCCGAGTTTACCCTACTCACTGAAATTGTTAATAGTCATGGATTCTACAGAAGGAATAATTGGGTTTTCATCAATACCCCATCAGCCTTCATGTGAATATTCTTTCTTCCAAATTGATAGTACTGCATCAAGTTGCTGTATATTACCATTGTCATCTTTAAAAAAATTTTTCAGAGAAACTACTGAATGACAATTCTTGAAACTTAACCTAATCAGTGACTTATGCTTTATATCATATGCCATTTCTAAGGCTTTTTTGTCACATCGCACACCGCACAGCCGACAAAACAGCAATTTCGCACCATTGCCGTACTGCTTTTTTTGCCACGATAAGGACCACACGAAAATGGGTTCAAATTTAGGCATCTATTTCTCATCTAGCCCTTTTAAACAATTAAATATCTTTGGTGCAGACAGCTATCAACAAGTTTATTTTTCGCTTTTTGAGCATGTCTGTCTTTCTCATCACAAAGCTCTTGCTTTGACGATACATCTTGTAACACTTTTTGAGCGGCTAGGATCATTTCTTCTGCTTGCTTTCGTTTCTCGGCAACCTCCTCCTTCTTCAACTTCGCTTCAGCTGCTGCCCGTTGTTTCTCCAGACGGGACTCAATATTCCTTTGAACTTTTCACAGCCTCCACTAGCCCTCTGAGACCTGAGGGTGGGTCCAGTAGACCCCTTTTACAAATTCTTAGTTTATCTGCCTAAATCGATATCAAATCATTAGGAAAGTTGATAATAATTAAAACAATGTTATATATTTATATGCCTATTTAGAGGTCAGCAATGATCCAACTAGAGGTCGCGTAAGCGGATCATTGCTGACCTCTAAATAGGCACATATAATTACATTGTTCAGGTTATCTATGGTACTATACAGAACTATGACCAGTGTGATGTATCATGGGCGCCTAGATATATGAAGCAGCATATTTCATTTCATTTCATTTTATTTTATTCTGCGTCAATTAAGACAATATATCTAGCTTATATGTGCTTCATATATCTAGGCGTCCATGGATGTATCAGAGTTGTAGGCATCAAACAATCTTTGATTGTCAGTTGCAGATATTTTCGCATAAGGCATGACTGCTATCTTGATAGTGTGACAATAGTTTCAATCTTTTGAATGTCAGCTATGTGTTAAAAATTTGAATTCATTCAAGCAAGTCAAAGATCGAAATTTGTGACAGCATGAATGAATCATGGAAAGCAGTAGTAGCATAGAGTTCCCTACATAGGATCTTATTTTCTACATTTGATTGCACTACATCACATTTGATATTTCTATGTCAACAGTTGATTGGAAAAAGCTATATATCAGTGGTTCTTAACCTTTTTGCTCGGATTCCTCCCTAACAGTTGAAAGTATGTTTAATTCCTCCCTCTAAACTAGTAGGCCACTATTCAAGTTAAAAAAAGAAGTCAAAGATAGCAGTAACAAACATTTTCAAATGCAGACTTCAGGTAGCCTATCACGAAGAATCTAAGTAGGCCTACATGCAAATGGGAAGTGTTACAAGAAATCCAACAAAAAACTAATGACTGCATTGAGCCTGATCTTGCCGCACAATTCCTGAATTCGAGGTGTCAAATTCGTGAGTTTCAATCTCAAATCACTGCGCACGCTGATGCTGAGTCGATTTCTCTTCCTAGGTATCAAATCTGATACCGCTTAGACACAGAACTCGACCAGGTACGATGTTGGTAAAGGAAGTAGTAGCGTGTGGGCATTGGTTGATAAAGTTCGGTGCTTTTCAAGTGTTTCTTGAGTGAGCCATACCATTTGATCTTAATTTATGAATGGAAATGTGACGCCTCGCTTCATTAGCTCTCTCTGACCAGAATACTATCTTCTAGTCTATCTTGTCGGTGCAACTGAGCAGGCCACAGACAAAACGTCCAGGTGATGATCTATAGCCGCGTAGTTGAATTTTCCCTAATTAAAATAATTCGAATGGAACACTCGTACACGCAGATATATTGGTATGTAGCTTCTAATTCTACGGTTGCAATAGCTATTAAACAGTAGCTGCATAATTAACATCTTGAATATTGGGAAGCGATTAACGAATACTGACGATGATAACTCACACGTGACGGTGAATCAACAAATCCTGTTCATCTCAAATGCTCCTTCGAACCTCCTTCCTCCCCAAATCCTCCTTATGCACGTCATTCCTCCCCTGGCATGTTGAATTCCTCCCCAGGGAGCCACATGGCTCCCGGTTAAGAATCACTGCTATATATGAATAATTAATAAAGCTATTGATAAATCTATGATATTCCCAAGTGGGCGTATTTCCAAGATTTCTATTCTAACTATCAAATTTTGATTTGTAATTTCCTAGCTGCTGGTAGCAGCATACAAGTAGATAATAGTAGACTTTCTATGGTATTGTTCGACCAACTGGGAGAACAGTTGATAAAATGGATTCAAGATAAAAAAAGAGACAACCCTTGTGTCAGCAGAAAAATGATTCAGAGAAAAGCCAAAAGTATATTTCATGAAACAAAAGAAAACGACAATGATTCATTCAGTGCCAGTGAAGGCTGGCTAAGTAGATTTCTTGTTAGAAGTAACTTAAACCTCTGACGTTGAACTACTATAGCTCAAAAGCTTCCGGAAGATGTAGAGGACAAATTTATAAGTTTCTTGATTTACGTCGATGGTCTCAGAAGAAATTGTTGTTATCCAGCAAACAGCAGTGACTGAAACGGGTGTGAAATCGGTTCCTATTTGTTCAACTGGTAATCACAAAACCAAATTTACAGTCATGCTTGCTGCTCTTGCAGACAGTACAAAATTGAAACCTTTTATAGTTTTCAATGGAAAGCGATTTCCATCTGATCTACAAAATTTGAAAGGTCGAGCCACCGTCAAATTTACCGAAAATGGATGGATGAATGAGGCCTCAACGATGCAATGGATTGAAAAAGTTTGGGGACATTTCGCATTCGGGCGTCGTCTCCTTGATTGGGACTCATTTTGATGCCATCAGACAAAAGTGGTGAAGAGGAAATTAAGCAAATTCAATACCGACTCAGCCATTATTCCAGGAGGATGTACAAGTTTTCAGAAAATAGTGGGCCAGAGTGAATACTATCCATTGAGAGAGGCCACAAAACCAGGTATTGGCTAAATGCGAATTTCTATTAGGCAAGGCCTTTCAACCGGTCCAGCCGGTCATCGTCAGGCAAGTGACTCCAGACAACAGACTGGTCACTCACCAACAGTCGCAAAGCACAGCTCACTTGACAGGTTGCAGCATCAAAAAATTACAGCATAGAAATTGGAGACAGGCTTAAGAAAATAGAGACCGTAAACATGAAATAAATGGAAATCATACTACTACAGAGGAGGAGATAAGGAACAAGGCATAGTAAGCAAAAGCAAGAATTGGAAAGAAAGTCAAAGTTACCGAAACCAAAGATCACTGATGCGGTGCTTGGTGCGATTAGAGGAAGGTAGCGTCTCGTCCACCACGATTCTTTTATCACTCTCTTCCTCCAGTTACTCTCCTTGTCTATCACCTTCATCTCTTCAAAATTTACTGAATGCGAGTAGTCGTGAGCGTGTTGAGCCACTTCAGAGCGCATGGTGTCAATGTCTCGAACAGCCTTCATACAGCCTTCATATGCTCTCGCCTTCGTTCATCCAACGTTCGTGAGGATTCTCCAACATAGCTCCAGCTATATGCCTCTGAGCCACAAGGCAGTTGGTAGATGATCCCCAACTCGGTGGCAGGCACGGGTCGCTTCTGCTGTCGAAGAGTAGAGGTAGACTTCATTCCCACGTGAATGTCACTCTTGCGAAGGACACTCCTTATCCTCTCAGAGACTCCAGGAATGTAGGGAATCGAGCCACAAAATTCATTCTTTGCCTTGTCGCTGTCATTGATTGGTTGATAGGAAGGAGTCCACCACTTCTCACATTCGGCTACGGAATATCCATTGGCTCGCAAAGTCTCGAACACTTTCCTTTCTTCACCAAGAATGTTGGTATCAGAGCAGATTGCAAGAATGTACAGGTTTCCTCCAGCCTCCTCGCATAAGTTGGAACAAGCCATTTAAAGTAGCTTATTCTCAATGCTATGAAGATTTGATGTCATCAACGGGTTCATTAGTACAAAATCAAACGGAAACTGGTAATCTTCGACCACCAACAAAACTGCTGATGTGCCAGTGGGTCATCCAGGCATGTATTTCAAGTATATATCAAGTATTTCAAGTGTATATCAGTATTTCAACTGATATCATCAAAAAATCCTTTCAAGTGTGTGGATTGAGTGGATCATACGAATGGAAATATCTTTGCTGTAAAGCAACTTGACATTTTGTCGAAGTTTCAAGAGAGACGTGTGAAAAGCCTTCCAACTGACATTGAACAAGAGGTCGAAACTTCAAGTGACTCTTCAATTACCAGCCTTTCTGGCAACGATAGCAGTGACACTGAGAGTGAGTAATATTTTGCTATAACTCTTAATTTTGTGTTAACGGTTTTGATGTAATATAGTTATGTATAAAATATATCTATAGACGGAAGATCGGTAATTTTTAATTGATATTAATTGCCATTAATATAAGCCTTTAATTTGTCATCGTATGAAATATTGCAATGTCATAGAAGCCCCCTCTTCAATACAAGCCCCCCATGAATCATTTAATAATAATAGACGCCCCCGGGCTTATAATAGAGAGAATACGATATTCCTTTTCATTGCCTCTTTTAGTAATTACAAAACTAAAACGCAATTTCATAATAAATCGACATTTTATGTGTCTAAAAACAATTTCCAAACTGCAACAAATAATAGTCTGTTCTACTTTTTCAGATGTTTTGCAAAACGCAGTTGCAAATAAGAGTACTGCTGATATAATTCTTTCAATTAGACATTATTGCATTATTTCATGTCAGTTGATTATTAGATCTGAAGAGCGCATGTTATATAGGAATAATACAAATAAAAGCCATTTGTTTCATTTTCAGATGAAGGCAGAGTAAAGATCACTTACAACTCACCGAATACATAACTAAATGACTTTTCTGGACAGAAAAATACATGTGATCATGCAGTTGGCTTGCTTATTTGTAATAAGTACGGGACCTGGCTACGGTTGTACATGTATATCGTTGCTGTGCCCACCAGTGCCTGGCCACGCCAGACGCGATTACCAAGCTTGGCAATAATCTAACGTGTATACTGTATATGTAATGTTGCGGTAGGAAATTACATGATACAACAAAAATAATGTGAACTGTCAGAAAATTTGATATAAAATTGGCTTAAGCAAATAAAACAAAGCACATCTACTACGTATGCTATACAATGCACATTGACACTATCTTTGACATTGACAGACATACGATGATCGATTCCAGTTGGCCCTAAAATGCCCTGTTAATTGTTTGCAATAAATAGATCCACATTGTAGTTTCAGCAAGGTGAATAATTCGAAGAGCGTTGTTGACATGGGTTATCCTTATTAATAGCCAATTCCTCAGTGTAATATTCACATACTCACTGAAATTGTTAATAGTCATGGATTCTACAGTGACTTATGCTTTATATCATATGCCATTTCTAAGGCTTTTTGTCACATCGCACATCGCACAACCGACAAAACAGCAATTTCGCACCATTGCCGTACTGCTTTTTTTGCCACAATAAGGACCACACGAAAATGGGTTCAAATTTAGGCATCTATTTCTCATCTAGCCCTTTTAAACAATTAAATATCTTTGGTGCAGACAGCTATCAACAAGTTTATTTTTCGCTTTTTGAGCACGTCTGTCTTTCTCATCACAAAGCTCTTGCTTTGACGATACATCTTGTAACACTTTTTGAGCAGCTAGGATCATTTCTTCTGCTTGCTTTCGTTTCTCGGCAACCTCCTCCTCCTTCAACTTCGCTTCAGCTGCTGCCTGTTGTTTCTCCAGACGGGACTCACAATATTCCTTTGAACTTTTCATAGCCTCCACTAGCCCTCTGAGACCTGAGGGTGGGTCCAGTGGACCCCTTTTACAAATTCTTAGTTTATCTGCCTAGATCGATATCAAATCATTAGGAAAGTTGATAATAAGTAAAACAATGTTATATATTTATATGCCTATTTAGAGGTCAGCAATGATCCAACTAGAGGTCTCTAACTTCTTCTAAGCATCTGACATCAGTGGAGTGATACCGCTGTGATTCTTCATGGTCGAGAATGCGCGGAGATTTTGGTGTCCTTCAGAATGTCCAGAATGCAACCAACGAGGCTTGATCACAGTCCACCTTTCATGGAGAAGTGGGTCATTGTAGGGCAGGCAACCTTGAAAGCAATAAGGGCAATTTTCAAACCATGTGACAATTAGGGTTTTTAAAACTCCGACTATTTCTGATCCCGCGGCATTAGCAAGCTTTATACATCTGCTGATACTAGACTTAGGCTAGTGTAGACAGAACAATACTAGACGTTGTTTTAAATTCTTAGACGAGTATTTTGAACGATGCACTGTACAATACAACTTATGATATCAGAGAGACATGTGCCTAAATCCATGACTCAAATGTTATATTTATATGCCTATTTAGAGGTCAGCAATGATCCAACTTGAGGTCGCGTAAGTGATCGACAGTTGGATCATTTCTGACCTCTAAATAGGCATATATAATTACATTGTTCAGGTTATCTATGGTACTATACAGAACTATGCCCAGTGTGATGTATCATGGGCGCCTAGATATATGAAGCACCATATTTCATTTCATTTCATTTTATTCTGCGTCAATTAAGACAATATATCTAGCTTATATGTGCTTCATATATCTAGGCGTCCATGGATGTATCAGAGTTGTAGGCATCAAACAATCTTTGCTTGTCAGTTGCAGATATTTTCGCACAAGGCATGACTGCTATCTTGATAGTGTGACAAAAGTTTCAATCTTTTGAATGTCAGCTATGTGTTAAAAATTTGAATTCATTCAAGCAAGTCAAAGATCGAAATTTGTGACAGCATGAATGAATCATAGAAAGCAGTAGTAGCATAGAGTTCCCTACATAGGATCTTATTTTCTACATTTGATTGCACTACATCACATTTAATATTTCTATGTCAACAGTTGATTGGAAAAAGCTATATATCAGTGGTTCTTAACCTTTTTGCTCGGATTCCTCCCTAACAGTTGAAAGTATGTTTAATTCCTCCCTCTAAACTAGTAGACCACTATTCAAGTTAAAAAAAGAAGTCAAAGATAGCAGTAACAAACATTTTCAAATGCAGACTTCAGGTAGCCTATCACGAAGAATCTAAGTAGGCCTATATGCAAATGGGAAGTGTTACAAGAAATCCAACAAAAAACTAATGACTGCATTGAGCCTGATCTTGCCACACAATTGCTGAATTCGAGGTGTCAAATTCGTGAGTTTCAATCTCAAATCACTGCGCACGCTGATGCTGAGTCGATTTCTCTTCCTAGGTATCAAATCTGATACCGCTGAGACACAGAACTCGACCAGGTACGATGTTGGAAAAGGAAGTAGTAGCGTGTGGGCATTGGCTGATAAAGTTCGGTGCTTTTCAACTGTTTCTTGAGTGAGCCATACCATTTGATCTTAATTTATGAATGGAAATGTGACGCCTCGCTTCATTAGCTCTCTCTCTGACCAGAATACTATCTTCTAGTCTATCTTGTCGGTGCAACTGAGCAGGCCACAGACAAAACGTCCAGGTGATGATCTATAGCCGCGTAGTTGAATTTTCCCTAATTAAAATAATTCGAATGGAACAGTCGTACACGCAGATATATTGGTAGCTTCTAAATCTGTGGTCGCAATGCTGCATAATTAACATCTTGAATATTGGGAAGCGATTAACGAATACTGACGATGATAACTCACACGTGATGGTGAATCAACAAATCCTGCTCATCTCAAATACTCCTTCGAATCTCCTTCTTCCCCAAATCCTCCTTATGTACGTCATTCCTCCCCTGGCATGTTGAATTCCTCCCCAGGGAGCCACATGGCCCCAGCTAAGAATCACTGCTATATATGATAAATTAAAAAAGCTATTGATAAATCTATGATATTCCCAAGTGGGCGTATTTCCAAGATTTCTATTCTAACTATCAAATTTTGATTTGTAATTTCCTAGCTGCTGGTAGCAGCATACAAGTAGATAATAGTAGACTTTCTATGGTATTGTTAATTTCTATGGGTAGCAGCATCAAGCAGTCCTTAACGGCATTTCAAATCATAGCTGAACGAGGCATGGATGGAATAAGTGAGGAACAGTTATTGAATTTGCAAAATTTGCCAGGAGGTGAATTATCTGGTGTCAATACAGAAATGCTGGATTGGATTACATCAGAGTATGTCATTCGATACATTCATGAAATGTCACCTGAATTCGACAAAAATCTAAATGATGAAATGACGCCTGAGTTCGTAGATCTGAAAAATGAGGCAATTGATGAAGAACTGAACAAGCTTGAAAACGATTCCATTACCGCTTCTTCAAAAAGACAAATGGATTATCATGTGAAGAAATTCAGAACTTTCTTGCGAGATAATTGTGCAATTCTAACCTCTTAATAATTGCGATATTTCTTTGTGCAAACATAATTACTGTAGCCTTATCATTATTGTTATTATATTTACCTTAGCCATTTCATGACCGCTTTTTTCATCATTGTTGACCGCTTATTAGCAAATAGTACCATAGATAGTCTGAACAATAATGTTTGCGTGCAGCAAGTCGATATAATCTTTTGAGTGTCTTTCAGTCTTCTCAGTAAACACATGTAAAAATGTGTGACAAAGGCGTCGCAGGTAAAGAGACTACGCCACTGAGACCAGAAGTACCCTTTCTGCTGCCTAATTATACAAAATTATCAAGAGTTATGCGACACCTTACACCGCTTCGTAATAATAAAAGATTAAACATTTGGCCGATAAGACAGGAACATCTATACCGATGTCAATTCCTAACTTTAAACTTTTCACGGGCAACTTCAATATCAAATTGATGGCAGTGTACGGGTGGACGTTTTCCATTTTGTTATGTTTACTAAAACACATTTTTCTTCACCCACTTGTATATTTGCCAGAGACGATTTAGTAAAACATAAAAATTTTTTTACAAGCCCGACGTTTCGAGTGACCACACTCTTCATCTGGGGAACGGCCGGCCAACAAAAGAATGGCTTAAATATGCATCCGCGAACGAACGTTCATGTGACTCGCTCATGTTTGCGATTGATTTTTGGTTGAAGTCTTCTAATGTATTCTGCTTCGGACACTCTAGTTCTCAAAGGATTAAGCTGTTGATCAATGACTTCAATTCTAAACATATCAATAGTGGCATTGTTATATTCAGAATGGACAAAGCGAACATGATCAGATAGGGCACTTTTGTTGTCTTTATTCTTAATACTGTATTGATGTTCTTTAAAACGATTATTGAGCGGACGATTGGTAGAACCAATGTAAAATTCACTGCAGATATTGCAAGTGAATTTATAGACGACGTGTTTAATGTAACAATTGTTGATGTGGGGATTCGACTTACAAATATTGCAAGAACAATCATTGATGTTTTTATTGAAAGTATTCAAATTGTACGCGAGGCTGCCCAAATTCATTTCACAAATGAAAAGTCGATGTGTCACGACCGGTTTCAGTCTATTTCAGACCATCTTCAGGTGTATGTACAGACATGAAAAAATCGACTTATATACTAAAATGATTAAAACTAAAGGAGAAGTGATCAGTAAAATTTCGTCGGTCACAGAAATTGCGAAGGTCACAGAAAGACCCTCAGCTTGTATGACGAATCGTCTCGGCTATTCGTGCCTTGATTATTCGAGCTAAGCGGTTAAGTGGCAGTCGAAATGCCTATGAAAGCAGTTTCTCTGTCATCAAAAGTATTTTCATTGCCAATGGCTACTCTAATGATCAAATCGATAGAATTAAAAATAATGTTGACAATTTCCAACCTAGCGATCGTGATATTAAAAACATATACTTGCGCCTCCCTTTTGTCAAAAGTCTTGAGAGCCAAACTAGAAAGACTGTTGATAGTTTGAACAAATTCCTTCCAGCGAATCATAAAATTATTGTTACTTACAGAACACTTAAGACTGCTAACATTTTTCCAAACAAAGACAGGTTGAAGTTTAGTCTCTCCTCTGATGTAGTTTATAAATTTTCCTGTAAGCTGTGCTCAAGCAGCTATATTGGTGAGACTAAGCGTCATCTCTACACTAGAATGAAAGAACATATTCGCGGCATTCCTAATGAAACTGAAATTTCTAAACATCTGCACAATGCGGACTTTGACGATTTTACGATAATCTACAAAACCAAGTAGCCTACACGAAAATAGCTGAAAGTATTGCACTTTGCCATAGCACTGACAGAACATTGAATGAACACGATTCGTCATACAAGCTGAGGGTCTTTCTGTGACCTTCGCAATTTCTGTGACCGACGAAATTTTACTGATCACTTCTCCTTTAGTTTTAATCATTTTAGTATATAAGTCGATTTTTCCATGTCTGTACATACACCTGAAGATGGTCTGAAATAGACTGAAACCGGTCGTGACACATCGACTTTTCATTTGTGATATTCAAATTGTGTTTTAATTGTTTTCCAGGCTTAGGAATAATTTTAATTGGTAATTGGTATTCATTAGTAAGTTTTCTTAATTTTCGCAGGTTACTGTCACTAATAAAGTTGACATGGAAATTACATTGTTTTTGTTCTGTATAGTACGAAATCTCGTGTTCAAAAATGTTTTGTTTTTCAAGTCAGAGTCGGAGTAATTATTATCTTTTAAATTGCGAATGGTAGAATTCATATGCTTCTGAAAAGCCTTATTATTGGAACATCTATCCTTTATATATTTGAAAGTATTATTCACAAAGTTGGTTTTCACAGACTGAGAGATCCAACTCCGTTTATCTAACGTAATGCCAGAGTGAGTTGTCTTTTTAAAAACTTCAAATTCAATGGTATCGGATATCGATATAGTTAAATCTAAAAAGTTAAGTTTTCCGTCTTTTGGAATTTCGATGGTAAATTGTATATCAGAATGAATAGAATTAAAGACATTCCGTATATTTGCAAATATATTGGGATCATTTTCAAACGGACCGAGGATGATGTCATCCACATATCTGCGGAACAGCTTTGGAACAATATTATGTTTTTCCAAAATACTCCAAAATAATAACTATATCGATATCCGATACCATTGAATTTGAAGTTTTTAAAAAGACAACTCACTCTGGCATTACGTTAGATAAACGGAGTTGGATCTCTCAGTCTGTGAAAACCAACTTTGTGAGTAATACATTCAAATATATAAAGGATAGATGTTCCAATAATAAGGCTTTTCAGAAGCATATGAATTCTACCATTCGCAATTTAAAAGATAATAATTACTCCGACTCTGACTTGAAAAACAAAACATTTTTGAACACGAGATTTCGTACTAATACTACAGAACAAAAACAATGTAATTTCCATGTCAACTTTATTAGTGACAGTAACCTGCGAAAATTAAGAAAACTTACTAATGAATACCAATTACCAATTAAAATTATTCCTAAGCCTGGAAAACAATTAAAACACAATTTGAATACTTTCAATAAAAACATCAATGATTGTTCTTGCAATATTTGTAAGTCGAATCCCCACATCAACAATTGTTACATTAAACACGTCGTCTATAAATTCACTTGCAATATCTGCAGTGAATTTTACATTGGTTCTACCAATCGTCCGCTCAATAATCGTTTTAAAGAACATCAATACAGTATTAAGAATAAAGACAACAAAAGTGCCCTGTCTGATCATGTTCGCTTTGTCCATTCTGAATATAACAATGCCACTATTGATATGTTTAGAATTGAAATCATTGATCAACAGCTTAATCCTTTGAGAACTAGAGTGTCCGAAGCAGAATACATTAGAAGACTTCAACCAAAAATCAATCGCAAACATGAGCGAGTCACATGAACGTTCGTTCGCGGATGCATATTTAAGCCATTCTTTTGTTGGCCGGCCGTTCCCCAGATGAAGAGTGTGGCCACTCGAAACGTCGGGCGTGTAAAAAAATTTTTATGTCTTACTAAATCGTCTCTGGCAAATATACAAGTGGGTGAAGAAAAATGTGTTTTAGTAAACATAACAAAGTGGAAAACTTCAATATCACATAACATTAATCAAGAACTAATGACCACAGGATTATAGATTATCCTGATTGACTAACTTTGTCGTAATTCTCATTAACCATCTGTTACACATTTAGATGGACAGACTTTGTAACACTTATAGTTCCACATTATTAAGACAGGGTTCATCAAATTTAGATATCAACTAATTGCGATGATTGTTGTTTATTTTTCTCACTCGCCATATGTGATTGTTTATTTTGACATAATAAGATAGAGCACATCTTCTATAACTTCCGAGGAATTGTCTCATCTGATTTACAGGACATCAGAGATAAAAGCTTTGTCACCAAACGTGGTCATTCCGGTGAATTAATGACAAGAAAAGTTTTAGAATGAATATAATAGTGCGGTGCATGTTTTATTAGTCCGGCAGCCTGCACGAGTTTCTGCAGGGAACGAGGCCGACAATGAGACTGTCACAGAATGATGTACACCTGATAGTCCGGCAGCCAGAACGAGTTTCTGCAGGGAACGAGGCCGACAATGAGACTGTCACAGAATGATGTACACCTGATAGTCCGGCAGCCAGGACGAGTTTCTGCAGGGAACGAGACCGAAAATAAGACTTTCACAGAATGAGCAGCATGTGGGTACTACGAATCTGCACGTCTGCCGAGTTCAACGGGCCCTTCACTGTATTTCTAGATTCTCACAGCATTCAAATTTTTGGTTTTTTGGGAAGCTGTCGTTTTAAGAGAGCTGTCGAGGAATAAAAGTCAACAAGTTGGAAATATATTCGTGTTTCCAGTCATCCTCAAATCTGTGCACGCGAGAAATATGTGCATTTTGTATTATGCAAAGCCTCCGTGCATTTACATGCACATTCTTTTCTAGGCACTCAGAATGCTTGGCGATTTCAGTAAATTAAAATGACTGTTGAATTTCTGAATTCTGATCTTAAGAATTCAAACTTCATTCCTCCATATATTTTCGGAGACATTTGCAGTTGTCAAAACAGATGTCTGTGCTGTGCACAGCGTGCACGTGCATTGGCCTCAAAATTGCACATGAAAGTACATGATAATTTCACGGAGGAGTTTTTAAATTGAGCAATGCAAGTAAGTGGCAAGAAGTATGGTTCTGAAAATGTACACGCATGCACTCAATAAGAAATGATTGATCGCAGACAGTGACAATATTATCGACTAATGCACATCTTATATGAATTCACGTTATCACTATTATTTCTCAAGTACATATATCTTATAAAGAAGTTAACTCAAGTGTTGCTTATTCTTGTTCTATATCATCAAATTTCAAATTAACTTTCATTGATGAAGCATCATATAGCAATGCTCACAAACTTACAGATCCCATCAACTCAATTTCTAATTCAAAATCGAGTCGAAAATGAAGGTGGAAAAGTCCTTCATTTCTTTTATATTTTTATGCGCTTATCTAAACTGTTAGTCAAATTCTATAGCTATTGGTAAATTGTAGCCCAGTGCTACCTGTCGTATATCATCATCATTACTGATCAGAATACATCAACCATGCCCAGATTTAGTGCTATAAAGTGCTATTTGTAGTGAATGCGTGCTATGATTCATGTACATGTAGAAGTCTGTGGACGTTTCTGGCTACATACATAGAAAGCGGCTGATTGAGATTTCAAAAATGTCTTTCACATGCATAGATAGAGAAATCATCATTACGGGATACATTGTTGCCTTTCTTTTTCCACATTGTACCATAGCTCAAATACCCACAATATTTCATTTACGTCAATCATTTTGCCTATCTATTCTTGCCACACTTCATTAGGTGACTGAATGGGAAATTCTTTAAATTCGGTTGTTTGATCGGAATCAAAAATCAAATATCTCCCTTTTTATGTCACGATGTTTTATTGAAATTAAAATGACCCGACTCGTTTCGTCTTAAAGACTTTCTCAAGGATGCACTGACAGGGATACATGATGCGTATTATATACTCAGGTCTTGGATTTGTTTCATGACGTCTATTCATTAAATTAGGCATTTTCGACGCAATCCAGCGCGATTCAACCGTCTTAGTAGATTTAATTACGGTATTTTGGATTAACAGAAATCGGCAATACCTACTAAGACGACTGAATCTCGCTGGATTGCGTCGAAAATGCGTAATTTAATGAATAGACGTCATGAGCTAGTGTGAGGAGAAACCAAATCCAAGACCTGAGTATATAACCCGCATCATGTAGCCCTGTCAGTGTACCCTTAAGAAAGTCTTTAAGACGAAACGCGTCGGGTGATTTTATTTTCAATAAAACATCGTGACATAAAAAGGGAGATATTTGATTTGACTTTTGATTCCTATCAAACAGTGGTGAATACCAATCTTGCCTGCCCCTACTCGAGTTATGCTAAACTATGTTTTGTGTTTAACCCTTTAATGATTTTTTTGCCTGAAGATGGTTATGATTTTTTTAATGCCTGTAGATGCTGACCGATAAATATTGTGTATAATAATAATTATGACTGTTTAACATCAAAGTATTACTGATTCTTTCCATAATTTTACGAGTCGGAAATACGTCTCATTACATCGGAAATCGCTGCTGTTATTCTAAATTTAGAAAATTCGTGGTCGGAAATGTATAAGAGCATATTTGAGTCACCTAGGTGCGAAACATGAATTTCCTCTGAAGTCATGTTTGCTGCTCGCTACAACCATCATATTCCATTGCTTATCTGCAGAGGCGTATTGTTCGATATGATAGCAGGCAATTATTTCATCAAACACAAGTGATCATCATCATTTAGCGAGCGAATAATGACGTTAATGTGATTGTCCAATGATAAGCCTTCAATTGATTTAACAACTATAAAGTGTTTGCAATCGTCCGACATTGCATTAATCATGTTTGATCATTCTCTGGTCAGGCTGTCTCTCGTCGTTTTGTTGTGGTCCGTCCACACTGCATCGGCGCAGGACATCAAAAAGGATGTCCCAAAGGTTAACTACACGATTGCATTGCCAAAGACGATTGTAGCATCAACGAATCACAAGGTCTATGTGGAAGTCGACAGAGATGCTGTGGTTCGAATTGACAGTACTTCATTATCCTCTAATAAAACTGTCAAAGGTCAACCAAAGCGCGTTGCAAGCGGAGTTGCACAAATGATGTATCGGCTACCATTTAAAGACAGCGATCTGAAAGGTGTTCAACTCAATGTGACTATATTCTCATGCCCAAAACAGACAAAGAATTGCTTGAGCACGCCTGGACCCGTTTTAGCCTTGGATTCAGTCAAATTACCGGTGAAAAAGAATGAAATCATGGTTTTCATAGAAACTAACAAGCCAATTTACAAGCCTGGTGAGACAGTTAAGTTCCGTGCTTTACCGCTTTTCAGTTCTCTAAAACCAACAGAAGATGGCAAAGACAAAGCAAGTCTTGAATTTGACACTATTTTCATTGAAGGTCCAAATCAGATGAGAGTAGCCCAATGGAGAAAAGTCAGCTGGTCTGATGCATTGAAAGGATTATCATTTAAACTGCTAGATGATCCGATCTTTGGAAAATGGTTAATAAAGACAATAGTCAATGGAACAGAGGATTCACATACCTTTACGGTAAAGAAATATGTTCTTCCGCGATTCACTGTTGACATCAAACCGCCAAGTTATATCTTTGTTCTCGACAGACATGTAGAATTTGAAGTTTGCGCAAAATACAGCACCGGCTTTCCAATGAAAGGGCGCGCTGCAGTCAAACTTTGTCTACAAAGCAGATACAGATACAGCAAACGTCGACCTAGACCATGCCTTGAAAAGACGGTTAAGATCGATGGATCGGAGGAATGCGTCAAAATTAAGATGTCTACAAAGAAATTAGATCTTGCAAATCGAAAATATAGCATATATGGCGTGGAACCGGTAATTAAAGCAACTGTATATGAGAAAGGAACTAAAGAGTCTGTTCATAAGGAAGCCAAAGGCGACAGGGTGACTCTCAATCCATACAAGATCTCTGTCGAAAAATCTCCGTCAAATTTTGCAAGCGGTTTACCATATTATGGACACGTGCTCACAACGAACAACGATGGAACACCCAGACCATACACTACACTGCGTGTGAAAGTCAATACCTATTGGGGCTCTCAGTGGGGCTATGAAGAAAACTTGGTTTCCAACGAAAATGGCGTGCTTGCATTTCAAATTCCACCTTTCCCCAAAGGACAGCCCAGTGTTGCAATTGAGGTGTCTGGTAAAGAAATAGAAGAATCAAGTAGATATGATAGAAAATCCTATCGACCAACCAATCCACGTCAATACTTGAGTATTCGAAAGATGCATTCGCCTTCAGACACTTTTATGCAAGTCTATCCTTTGTCTCTTATGACTCCTCAAGAACCCTGTCGAAAGGGATCTTTGAATTTCAAGCTTCAGTCAAATGTTCCCCTTCATAACAAGAAGATCAAGATGATGGTGACATCTCGAGGAGAAATAAGAGAGGCCTTTGAAATGAAAACGGAAGCAACGCCATCGGATGTCTGCAAAAATATGGATAGCGCGGAAATGGGTCATTATACGTGCACCAAGAATCCAAACAAAGTAAGACAAAATGAAAGTTGCATTCGATTTGCATGTCGCTTTTATGCAATGATTGATATCGAGTTTATACTTACTATTGACAGATCTACATGATAATTTCGTAACTTTGAGAACATCGTAAGGTCTTGCATGTAATTTCATATAAGAGCATCGGTACCACTCTAAACCAGCACCTCCTAAATCACACACTGAAGCGAGACACTATTCGTAACTAATAAAAAAATCCTAAAGCAAAGCGTTTTAGGAGGCTAGCGCACTAGTGTTATTGTTCTCTTTAGTATGTCAGCATTCTATTTCACGCAACCTCCTAAAATTCTAGTGCGTCGCGCTTTAGGATGCAGATTTCTTCGAATTTAGGAGGTGATAGTTTACAGTGAGTACATGCATCAATAATTGGAAGGCTGTAAGTGTAAATTGACCTATTTTCCACCTGAATGATAGCACAAGGTATGTATGTAAGCTATTGTGTAATACTATCATCTAATGATGATAATTATTTTCACGAAGATTAAACGTCAACATAACATTACGAGGAGCGATATATCGTTGTCGAAAGAGGGCAGCGATATCGCTCAGAGAACTGAAAAGGACCTTTTAATCAAGTGAAGGCATGGAAGTAGATAATAGTACACTAGAATGGAAGTTTGATATCTTGCCTATGTACAATGATGGCTGTGGAAGTTGTTGACACCTATTTACAGGATTTTCATGAGGAGAATTTTAAGTGAGATGGTGGCATTGTTTTATGTGAATTCGCCTACTATTTCATGGGTTAATATACTGTGTCTATTTGTAGCAGTCATTGACAACTATTTTCCAATTTTTCAATATTGGAATGCGAATTAAAAATTGTTTCACAAAGTCATAATCGAAAGTGGTCGGTGTACTGGTTGCAAGAAGATTTCAAGAATTCAAAGATAAAAATTCTAATTTTTAGATCATTTCTCCTTCTAGCGGTTAAGAAACCTAGCGCTTTTCTGGAATGAACACATCGAAAGCTTCTTTAGCGACAGTCATTTATCAGATAAATGAAATGTCGCTGGATCCTTTCAATTAATGACTAAATGACTTATGTGATATAGTGTGATGATGTATTGGAAGCTCATATTCGAAAGCATGCAAAGATTTCAAAACTTGTTCAAATATATTGAACAGGGGAACGCTTTTAAGGAAATGAATACTCTGACATTTCTTGGCCTCTGATTTCAAGCTGGACCAATGTATGCTCTGTAAATCGACATTACAAGTTGCGTATGTGTCTGATTATACTCTTGATTGACTATAGGAGCGATATTTCAAAATGATGAACGTACAGAACGTTTTACAGGATTTCCTTCTTTGTCATCCTGTCGCTGCAGTATTTTGTAAATTCACTATTGCTTTTGTGCACATGATCTTTGGACTAGGGGCAACAATCCAGATCACAAATTGACTTGATAATTAAAAATGGCAACCCAAAAACAAGAAAGCGAGCTCGCAAAATTTGATTTTTTCCCCCAACTAAGTTCCCCCGAAGTGTGCCATAAATTTTATGCAATTTCCATTCTAGGACTTTCTATGGTATTATTAATTTCTATGAGTGAAGATAATTTATTTCTATGCATGCACCTCCACCTGGAATATGTTAGATATCTCAGCGCCCTATTTGTCAGCCAAACCATGAAATTAAGATGTCTGTCGCCATGCCTAGAACTGCAAGTCCATTTCGATCCATGGACTAGGAACTTGCAGTGCAAGAGAAGACCTTTTGAATCTCAGTTTGATCAGACCCTTAGTGTTCAGTATTTGCTGCATTCTATTAATTAACTAAGTAATGAGATAAAATGAAAAGAACCACAGAATTGATAATCAAGAAAGTAACAGCAGTAAAAGATACGAAGATCGATGGAGTCAATTTTATCGAATATTTTCAGCTTTCTGACAGGAAACCAAAATGATGCGAATAAAAAATCGTTTAACTATTTGATATTTTTGAATTCATTATTAGGTCGATTCATAATAAATAACAAAATCCGTGATTCAATTGAGCACATTTTAAATCTTCTATATTTCAAATGCTAGATCTAGGCACTTGTCAAGGATACTCAGCGTAATTATAATTTAAAAAAATGGAATCACAAAGCAAATGTGCTTCGCAGCATGAAAGTTCACCATGAACTGCAAAGTGTTGACCGCAAGGACTGTAAAGTTGAAGAGGAACTGTAAAGTAATCTATATGCGCTTTGAGGGATATAGTAATATCAACTTTTCTTTTCAATACATGTACATCCATAGAAATAAAATTGATGTCTCACCTTTAGAAAATGACATCTATGTTCCCTGACATCTTCAATGAAAATGACATCTTCAATGATGACATCTCACAACAGGCCTTCTAAACTCTTCCATTGATTTTCAGAACAGATTCTCTCTGTTATATATTTTACTGTAGATCTTCTTGGAACAACGTATTCCATTAACAGTTTAGTATAGTTTATCTATATATTTCATAAATGGAAATCACAAACTATTCAAATTACTTGCATATACAAAATTATAAAAGCATCAAACATTATGCATCAAGTTAATAGCATAAGGAATAAAAGATTGTTTCCGTTTCACAGTCTGACAAAACGGAACGACATATTTGACACTGTACATGGCATCAAATGTCTCAGGACATGGTCTTCATTTCTTGATTATGTTATGATGTTCTCAATAAAGACCGTATACTACGATAGACATCTGAATAAAGCTCGTCAATTCTCATGCATCAGTCAGCAAAGAAGTAAAACCTTCAATGTTCCTTACGAGCATTTTCACGTTGTTCCTTACTACTTTGATTGTAGTTAGAGTGATTCTACCGTAACTAGACTATTGATATTTATTTTGGTTTGAATTTTAAAATAGCCGATCCCTGTGGAAACGAATCTGGCGAAAAGCTAGCAGATAATCAGCTACATATTATCATGTAATAGTTCAGTAATAATTTTTAGCATATTCGCTGGCGAAGTTCGTCGGCGCTCTGTAATTTGCGCTCTGTACGCCACCTTTTACTTCTGGCATTCTCTCTTATTTTCTTTAGTAATCCGCCTCTACAGCCGAGGCGCTATTTTCTCCCTCACCTCCTCACTATCTCCCACATATGGCTAAACTATCTAAGAAATAAGTGCTACCTATCATTCTTAAGAATATAGAGAATCCGCTTATATCAATTTTCATAACATCTCTTGACATTCAATAATTTACAACAATGACAAATATTTGAATAATTTAATAGTATTTACTGCGACATTTATGGGCGATAAATACTTTTTTAGTTTAAGCCTTCGTGAATTAAAAAAGAATCCCTTTTTATCAGATCAGACTGAGTATACAATATATTTTCATGTAAAGGTAATATCCGAACATTACTACTTACCACTAATTTGTTGCTACAATATCCACGATTTCGCCGGTTGACGAAAAATCAGCTCGCATTTTAGTAAACAAAGATCTACCAACTAATTATAGCAACGTTGTCGCCAACTGTCGTTTTTTAATTTTACACATGTTTTTGGATAGATGATGACCATTTTCACATGCGGAGATAGGGTTTACACGAAAATGAATCTTTAAAAAAATTATCCACAAAATCGCTACCTTGCAAGATAATCTGTTGATATTAGCAAGATGCGTTCCCACAGGGATGCTGTTTGATGTTAAAGTTTTTTGTTAAACGACTATCCTGAGGAATTCATTTCATTATCGAAGAGAGAGAAAATAAAAGACGACGATGTAGACAACACGTCAACAAAGATAAGAGAGAACGATGTTATTTAAAAATACCCGGTATTGGAAATAAAGTGAACCAAAATATGAAAAAATACTTCAAAAAGAAGATTTAAATGTCGGACTAGTTCAAAAATCAAAAACACTAAGAAATGCTTTGAAAACAAAACAAAACTGTCAAACAAAACTAATCAACAATGTGAATTACGTGATTGTCCAATCAAAAACAAAAATATCTGTCTGAAAAAGAATGTAATTTACTAATTGACTAATTTTATAAAAGTTTTATACCCTATATAAGTCTCATGATAATGTTTATAATTCTGCAATTAATTATTTAGTCAGATCAATGTTTTTTGCAATCAGTACCATGTAACCCATGTAACAGCAACATTGCTTCAATTTCCCACCTTAAATTAAAAATAAAAATATTATGTTGTATTTCATCGGTCATTAACCTTCGCCGCACTGGGGGAGGCTGCGCAGCGCTCCCCCCTACTGAAAATGTTATCTACACTGTAAACCATAGAACGACAATTATCCTACAAGAACTAACAATGACCGACAAAA
The DNA here is from genome assembly GCA_907163375.1 of Prostheceraeus crozeri. Classification (NCBI taxonomy): domain Eukaryota; kingdom Metazoa; phylum Platyhelminthes; order Polycladida; family Euryleptidae; genus Prostheceraeus; species Prostheceraeus crozeri. The sequence continues at coordinate 109,088 of CAJQUW010003056.1, forward strand.
TATTTGTAGGATAAATGTCTGCCAACTGTCAGTCAGCGGTTTGCAGTGTGCATCATAATTGATCAACAAACTGTGTCCTCGCCACAGACATGCTGATTTCGAGAAATGCAATGATGAACTTTGCGCGTGTTGCGTAAACTATTCTCGTTCTGTTATCCATCGTGAATGCACAGTCAGCAATACATGAGAAATTGGAAACCTGGGATTTAATTGTCGTTTTAAATCTGAACAGTGCAAGCTCCTGAACGAAGGACGATACGAGCAACAAATGTTAGATAGCTTATTTTCTAGGTATCCCACAATGTTCCACCAATTTTCAATAATATCGGCTAGTACTTTCGGTTTCAAATATTTGAATGCACGACTGACTTATCGAATTTTGCACTATTTTCACTTTGAATGTTTTCAGATGTCCTTATTAAAATTAAAACTATTCGAATTTATAAAAGAAAGTGTTCTCGTATCAATTTGAGCACGAACTCTCATTTGGTGTACTTTGCTTTGAATTTGGTAAAATGGTTTCTGAGATCTGCCGTTAAAGGGCAAAACGACGTATTTCGGAATATCATGGTATTGAGAAAACTGAAGTTAAAGTTAAGTTTGATATTTCATCATTCTACGTCAACTTTTAAAATCTCTAAATTTTGATCTTTCAGTTAAAAAACAGCAGAACAACGTAATTCGAAATACGCTTGAGTCATGAGACATTCTTCAAAGGCAGAACGACGTGTGTAGAGATGAAACAAATTAATACAGACCTCGATATCTTATTAATTGTTCGTCGGACTCTATGAAAAAGTCTAGCTTCATACTTACTCATCGTTTCTGAACATTCGACCACTTGCTACCAAGGTCATCTTTGTCAGTACAGTGCAATCTACAGTTGGCCGGACAAATCATTTTTAAGGATAGAAGATTTAAGTAAAAATCAGTGATCGATGATTTAGCATGTTTCACTTCATGCATGAATGCTTCACAATATTAAGAAATCAACTGACTGTCCGCGTGATATTACAAATGAATACTGTAAGACTATTGTATCGGTACTGATGTGTTCCCGTCATTACTGGTGTCCCATTGCATAACAAATCAAATCTCCCACGTTGGAAGCATTTTCATTTAAAAAGTAATATATTCCATAATACGTTGTTTTGTATCTAGAAAATAGTATTCCTTTCATTTAAGTGATGTAATTTATAATACGTGAACGCTATTTTGCTTTTCAAAATATAAAAATTCTTTCACTAAAAAGTCATTTATTTCGTTATACGCTTCTTTGCCTTTTAAAGCATGAATATTCTTTCACTGGAAAATCACGCATTTCATACTGCGTTGTTCTGCCTTTTAAAGTTTCAGAAATCTAATCACGTTTACCGAAGTACGTTGATTTGTTATTTAAAAACATAAACTTCCGTCAAACGTAAATTGTTTAAGTGCTATCACATTCATGAAGATAATCGCAACTTATGATTTTAGTGAAACAGTTAATCAAATCTATCCCGTGTGATATGATACTTCACATCCTGACCGCTCAATTGAACCCATAAAAGGCAAGACAGCATAGTTCGGAATACGTTGTTCTGTATCTCAACGGTCGCAATCTGCCATGACTACTACATAGGAAGTACAATACGGCCCTTGCATTTATCACTGTAAACTCTAGGGCACGAATAATTCTAACCAACACAAGGCACGAGTAGGCACGAAGTTCATATTGCCGAGTTCGTGCCCATTGATTTTTCCTTCGATTTCATTGGATAAACAAACATTTGGTTTGGTGCCTCGAGGCATTAGAAAGGCACTAACTAGACGCTAATTGGCACGAAATTTCGGCTTCGTGCCTAAATTAGTGCCCTACAGTGTACGGGTAAAAGAACACATGACACATGCTGTTACTTCAGTATGTAAGCATGTAAACCAATGCAATGTGAACGAGATCGATATTATAACATACGAACAAGATCAAAAAAACATTAGACTAACAGAAGCGTTGATGATAAGAAAATTCCAACCAAAAATTAACTCCAGAAAACAGAGAGAACAATACAAACATTTCTTATTCATATAATGGATCTGCCTTTAATATGTCATTTCTATGAGCATTTATCTCACTTATTTCTAATTCTATTTCTACCGCACATATTTCTACATTTACTTTTACATAACATATTTAACATAGAATGTTATCTGTAATTTGAAAATTATAGGCACTGCTAAATCCTTTCTTCCCCTGACGCGTTCTGTGTACAGAAGAAAATTTGGGAATAAAACTTTAAGATCAAACAGCCTCGGCTATTTTAAAATCCAAACCAACATTATGCTGTTTAGGAGAAATTACAAACTTTTATTGAAATTATAATTGCATGATTATGATAATGGATATTAATTATATTAGATATATTAGATTATTTATTTAGATTTTATTATAGCTATTACAGTATTTTGCATGATATTTATGCCTATTAATGTTGCGCCTTTTTCGATTAGGCCCTATTTGATCTGGGTGGATCATAGATGGAAAGTAGTATTAGTGTTTTAGTGCTCTCATCGATAAAAGAATATGAAAATTGAAGAAATGTTCAAGTCATTGGAATATATTGTGTTGCTCTGTGCTAGTAGTCATTTGACCTGCACTTCATCATTATACCAAAGCAACCAAGTCTGTAGGCACAATTTTATGTTCTGATGTCTGGTAAAACACACTAAATGCACTACTCCGCTGGCGAGAAAAGCAATATTGCCATCAATCCATGCCTTTTTTAACCCTATCTGACCTGGGCTTTTTTTAACTGTCTCAGCCTGGGGAGGGGCCGATTCGGCCCTCAGATTTCCTAATATAAATTCTCAAATTTAATGAAATTAAATGCATACTGTATTTCGGGCATGATCTTTTCAGTGGTGGAGTCGGTTTTTCAAAACTTTAATTTCTCCATGCTATAAATAGCAATTCAAAATTTGAAAGTGCATTTTTTACAAATTTTTGATACTTTTTATTGTTGCAAAACCAATCGCTTTGGAATGTTAAAAATACTAAAACACAACGCGAAAGTGTTCTATCTGGCATGTTTCTTGCTATATCAATGCTAATTTATTGCTTTTATTAATACATGTATAATAATGCTGTATGAATAGTATTTCAAATTTCAAACATTGAAACAGTAAAAAGTCTATTTTTTTCATGTGCGAGAATTTCATTCCAAATTGGCTATCTATCATTAGCTAGAATATATTATCACAAAGAAACCTAAATGAAGACAAATACGCAATTATTACAAGGATGCGTTTTTCCAAAAGTTTCATTATTCGTGTAAAAAAATGAGAAAATGTTCATTATTCTACTATTTATTCATGAGTAGTATATGGAGGATATAAGACTAAAACGCATTCAAATACTATCCCAATATCATACTATAAAAAGCATTGATGTTATCAAAATCATTAATTTGTGTCTATTATGCAACACTACATTAATGTATTCGAGAAAAAGTTTGAAATGAGAGCAGAAAGCAAATTCCAACGATTTTTAGGCGTCGTAACTAGTTTTCATTTAGCTCGTAGGGCCAAAATATTTGGCCAAAATTAAATCTTTTACTCCCAAAAGATGCGCAATTAAAAGTTAGGAAAAGTCACGGAAGGTAGAATTCTAACACAAAGATGTTCAGCTGTAGGATTAAAAAGTATCTAGGGCGGGGCCGAATCGGCCCCTCCCCAGGCCAGATAGGGTTAATGCATCGAACCAAATATTCACTATTCAGTTCTATACAGGTAGAGCTTGTCAGGCCAATTAAAATCATTATCGCAAAATAGTTGCAAATTGATCTGGAAAATAAAATCGTGCCATTCTAGAGTTCTACATCGAGTATTCATGCCCTATTATGCAACCTTGCATCATGCGATTCCGTTAATCAAAATTGACATACGCCGTACATTGGACTGCTGTACTTGATAATACTGCGTATTTCAACAAGTGGTCTGATTTTTTTTGCTGCTTATCTCGTTAACGAAATTACATTTCGTGCACGTGTATATATTGATAATATACAGCTGAAAGCATCACTGAATAGATAGGCACGATTAGAATTTTAAAAAAATAGCTTTTTCTGGTAAATGATGCAGGAAAACCACACTTTATAATAAGAATGTTTATTATCGACGCGTTTCGGTCGACAGCACTGCGACCACTATCAAGACAAACTGGATGTGAAACATGATTGTATTGACACTGTAACATACAAAAATTCAAAATTCAAGGTCGCATACAGAAGTGAAAAACAGACGCACATGAGGGCATAGAGATGAGAGAGAACGAAACATAGAAATAGAATTAGTCAGAAAACCACAGAACTAAGAATAAGGTGCAAATTAAATAGACGACAAAACTCTGGTTGAGGTGAGAGGATCAACGAAAGAAAAACCGGAATTAAAATTCATACAATTAGGGTCAGAACTAATAAAACCGGATTCAAAAACACGACGAAGGCTAACATCAGAACTCCTTTTTAAAACAACAAAATTATCAAAATCAGGGTAGTGGTTATTACTAAAAGAATGAACTGAAAGGGCATTATTAGTGACATGTATTTTCCTTTTTTATTTGAAATATGCATGCAATTAGCCATTTTTATTTAATTGAATTTATCTTTAAGCTACGCAAGCTGCGTTATGATAGCAACTTCATCAATTTACATCCTATGTACGAGGACTTATGTAGTATTTCTGTAAGACATAGATTTCTTTTCTTCTCATGCCTATTTTACTGGTTTTAAGCCTTAGCTGTTCTTTCAAATTCAAAGCGTATTTTTACTTAAACGAAATTTGAATCTGAATCTGTCACTTGTCTTCAAAGCCCTTTACCTAAATCCTTGTATCCTTGCATCCTTCTCATCATTGAAGAGAAAACAATAATGCTAGAATAATATAATTATAATTTACCCAAACCATTAAAAAAAGATTACCCTCAACTCAAATGTTCTCAAATATGTCTGCTGTTGTAGACTGATACTGCGGAAAGAAGACGATTGCCAAAACTTGGATACGATTCATTGATTTTGTACCGATTCCAAGTCTCCGAAAAGTCATAATGAGCTGCTTCAACCGACTGCTCATTCCACGGTCCTAAACCTGTTTTTTTCAATTTGCTATAAATACAATGAATTTTAGACGTTACCGGGAGTTTCAGGCGCAGAAATGCTGTCTTGAATTCTCCAATGGACTTTTCATAGTCAGACGATAAATTTTGTCCGAAGCAAAATTCAACGCAACGATTCAACGATTCAAATGCATGAATATAAATGTTTTGTTGGGACGGGCATAATGTACGAAGCTTCGAAATATTGTTCAGCAGTTTGCGACATCCGTTTCCGGTAAAACTTCCACCGTAATATCCCTCACGCTCAACACAACATTGCGCCGTCCATTCCACAACGCCAGGCCAAACTTTTTCAAGTCCAACATACAATACATTTGCGCATCCAATTAACAAATGCAAACCTGGAGGTGGAATTACTTCCAAGAGTATCATATCTTCATGAAAGCCTTGAAGAATAATCGGATGTGATGCATTGTCAAATTTCTTTGCTTGCGATCGATTACGGCCATCTTCAACATTACATACTAGACATTACATCACTATATACTAGATATCGACGAGTTTATGCATAACTTAGCTTTAATCGAAATTTCGTGAATGGTTTTCTACAATTGACAATATTGTACTGTGTTATACTACTTGGAAATTTGAATTTTCGCGTAAATAGCTCGATGGATGATTTTAAATTTTACGTTTTACAACTTCCTACACATAACCAAACAAAAAAATGTCAACAGTTTTTCTGGAGAATATTGGTCATAATTTTTCGCCTTCAAGGGCACCGTGAATATGGAGACTAATTATTATAGGTTAGATCTTACATTTCGCTCTTATCGCTCTTTTCCGCTTGTCTGAAAATTCTACTGATCCCACGAATCTAGTGCCTAAAAAATCTAGTTCACCCAGTGCCTGAAAAGCGATCTATTGTAAGTTATTTTATCAAAATGACTTTATTTATTATAAGTAATATGGTTAATGCACGACAACGTCGAGACCACGAAGAGGTCGCGACGGGTAAGGCCTCAGCCACACTGAAAACAAAGCAAACACTAGCGTCCCGAGCGTCCTGAGCGTCTCGAGCAAACGTATGTCTATCGAGCAAACAGCCCCTATGTCAATTAGACTGAGTGTCACAGTAGAACTTTTCGGTCAATTTCGGTAGATCATTGCCATTGATAATAATTCGATTTCTATGG
>CAJQUW010003057.1:0-125933 GCA_907163375.1 Prostheceraeus crozeri
TCCAATTATAATTCCGACCTCTGCCCGACCAATTTTTTTTTGTTTTAAAATGGTCTAAAACCACTTCAGTGTCAACCTGCTTTCGAAGGAAGTAGCCCTAGTGAGCACAGAATGCGTCTCAAGTCATTTCATGCTTCACGAAGTTTTCCCGCTACCCAGCTTCGTTACGAATTCGTTACGCGGGTGGGCGATCTAACGGGCATTTAATATGCGCTTTTTTGAATTTCTAAATTTAGTTCCTCTCACATTCACCGAAGTCACAATAACGTCGACCTAGACTACGTAGAGTTTCATCGAGGTCGGACAGAACAGTAGTCAGATAATTATAGAAACATTTTGCTATTCATAGTTTTTTTATTTCCTCCTTGTTATTCATACTTATTTGCTCCTTTATGCTTATTTCTCGGACATTTTGGACAAATGATTATAGAAAATACTATGTAAAAATAGAAATAGTCCCTCCACCAGGACGGGCTTTTGCATGGAACGAGACCGAAGATGAGACTTTCAACGAATGTTCTAAACCCTATGGTATGACTGCTACGAAAATGCGCGCCTGCCGAGTTCTAACGTGTTCCTTTGATATGCAGACAAGTTCAAAGAAAAAAGACATAATAATTGAAGAAAAATCGAAGTTTTCGACCGAAATGTCGGTTTGGTGTGTTTGCCCTGACTATGCGAGATGTATTAACTTAAGCGCTATAGGCCTAGTTTGTGGCATGATATATTTTCAGGTCATGAAGTCATGTAATCATCTACCTTTGCTTACCAAAGCCAAACAAATTTGCATTCAACAAGCATCTTAGGAAGGTATAAGCATGAAATTTTGATCAAATTTCAGTTCAAACCTTGAGCATCTATAACCACTCTTACAAATATCGCATATAGAATTTGTTCTTAGCACGGGATTAGAACGCAATATAAGACATATCATACCGCAAACTCGCAAAGTCGGAGAAAGCACACCAAGCAGACATATTGGTCGAAAATTTTCCTTCAACTAACATGTCTATTTCCTTGATCTTGTCTGTAGATCAAAGGAACACGTTAGAACTCGGAAGGCGCGCATTTTCGTAGCAGTCATAGGGTATAGAAACATTCTGTGTCACGTTCCATGCAGAGGCTCGTCCTGGCGGGACTATAAATATATTTCCATGTTTCCTTATAGTATTTGTTGCAATCATTCAAATTTTATTATGGGCATATAACGAAATTTGCATACAAGATTCTTTTCTCCAAAGTTAGCACCTAAGATTGAACGGGAGACCTCATACCATTGGATGATTTCAATGAATTTTGTGGCTATTTGCAAAATTGTTTTGTAACGATTTTATATCATTTATTGAATAACGTTTTGAGGGTGGCCGTTAAAAATTGTCATCTTTTAACTGCAATTGTTAAAGCATATATGTTTTCACACAGGCATACCATGATGTGGTAATTTACCAATTAAAACTATCATAGATAATAATCAGATTTTTTCAATGTGTTGACACAATGTGATCAATAACTTGATATGCACAAATGTCTTCGTTTTCCTTTCATACAAGTACCCGGTACCAATCAAAATTATGTAACTTATATCGAGAACAACCTCGACCTCGATTAAAATCTAATCGAAGTCACATCACTGATTTTTACCCATTTTACCAAGTGTGCTCGTCAAAAGGGGGAAGCTCGTACAGGAAGCTACACTTGGTCTAAATTTTGAATAGTGTCTGATATCACTGTGCTAAATTTTCGGAAGAGCTTGATATAGAATCAAGTATGTTGAGTATGTACCATGCACAAAAAGTCTTCCATACTTCACTGCTGATTTATATAAAAATTATGCATCATTGAAGAGTTGGGATGATAATTAAGTGATTATACAATGACAGTGATATAAATAATAATGAGATTTCTTTCATTAACTTAATTTAAATTGCTGTCACTTTTGAATTTGTTTTTATGCTACAAATTTATATGTAATTGCAACTTATAGGCCCTATGTTTTACCATCATTCAGTTACGCCTACTTATGTTTTGCTCTACGGTATGATGTTTGACAAAAAGCTATTGTTTACATCTCTTTCAATTAACACACCAACTCGACATGAAAGAATTGAACAGAAACTATATCCTACATTTAAGATTGCTTCAGAATTCAGTAATTTTTTTTAAACTTCAATGAATATGCATCACTTCAATTGATCAACTTCAATTAATCAATTGATGATCTTAATTATTTTTGAAATTGCCTCTAGCTTTCACAGGAATAAAACAAATTAAGAGATTTTTGAATCAACGTTTCGAGATTCTTTAACGAGAGAGACAAAAAATCACTAACACATTACAGTCAAACCAGGGATGCGGAGTCCTATCATTTTGATATACCTATAGGACTCCGACTCCGACTCCGGCTTTTGATAGGACTCCGACTCCGGGTGTCAAGTATATAAAGCCTTTTTTGAAAAATTAACTGGTAGCCTGCATCATTGATCATTATAGGCTTATCTGGACCTATATTTAGTGATCATTGCTGTATCAATGGTCAATCATTTTCGATGAAAGTTGATCAAATGTCGATTTTAGTTGGATGCATACGACTCGGTTCCTCCCATCTTGTTGATGTGGGCTTCACACGGCTTTACTCCAGTCTCTACCAGACAGGAAAATCCCCATTCTTCTCCAAAAAATATGATTACACCTTCGATTATGCGTATATGCGCTTTAGAGGAGTCATCACACACGATTAACGTGAGGGTAAGAGGTAATGTTCTCAAACAAACTAGTATTTCATTTTTGTCTCTGATGTGACCTTTGGCGCGTAGGTGTGATCGAGGCTAGGAAGGCTTGTCTTCTCTACTAAATCATCGAGTGAAAAGACAATCCTTTTTTCACTATCATGGTTCATTCCGTCAACTATTACAAGCTTTGCATGCAGCGTGTCTCTGTACTTTTGTTTGATGGAGAAAGTTGACATCAAGACTGTGACAGCTATACATGTACACGAGAATAAATAATTTGCTTGTATTATGTTTCGGGTCTAGTTATAGGCCGGAGTCTGGAGTCCTATCGTTTGATAGGACTCCGACTCCAGCAAAAATGATAGGACTCCGGGACTCCGACTCCGCATCCCTGAGTCAAACAATATATGAAAAAGTGAATAAATGCCTACACTAGGATTGTATGAAATATTTTACTCAATTAAGTTTAAACCGAAGAGCAAATGAAAAGTTTTATCAAGTTCTTTCATAATAAAAAAGTTATATAAACAATAAAGAATGCTGGCATGCATCTCTTGCTTGCATGTTGTGACAGAAATACTACAAAATACTTCATAATTGCAATTGAAGAGAAATGAGACAACATTATGAAAACACTATTCAATTGGAGAGTACTTTCATTTTAAAGATGGTTGATTGAGGGTCTCATGCATCATCACTTCCTTCGCACACTTGAAGTCCACTTTACGTATGCCTACCTATCATTGAATAATAATGTGAAATTATTGAATGATCCAGAAGAAAGGGTGGACAAAGGCTAATATTATACATGAAATTCATAAGTTACGAAAATTAAGTCACACAAGCTAGCCGAAAGCCTTTTCTTACTTACTTATTAGCTCTAGATTTTCCTAGTCCGGAAACAGTCGCATGACGAACTCGATGGTCAAGCACATATAGATGCTGGTTCGAAGATATTGTCACACGAATTGGTCAACCTGAAATGGCAACATAACATGTGATATGATCGATTATTCGACAGTATTGTATGTAAAAATATGTAAAACAATTTTTCTTGGCATTGTGCTAAAAACAAGCGGGTCACTCCTTCTATATATTTGCCTTCATAAAGAAATGTACAATAAAATTTGAGGCAAAAACCACGGCGCTTCGTGTCACATACACATCCAAAAGTGTGTCCTCCCACCTTTTGATGTGTATGTGACACGAAGCGCCGTGGTTTTTACCTACTCAAATTTTATTGTACATTACTTTATGAAGGCAAATATAGAGAAGGAGTGACCCGCTTGTTTTTAGCACATTGACAAGAAAATTGAATTACCTCTTGTATAGCCTTCAACATCATAAATAAACACTAATTTTTATGTTTTAAAATTAATTATGAGTATTAGGCCTACTGCATGCATATAATCATGCCTCAATGCAAATACATGTAAAACTTATAATACTACTTAGGGCATATTAGGCCAATCATATAGTCTATTGACAAATGTGAAATAGCATATCAATTGTCGGTTTATTTGTCAATATCACGATATATAGTAGAGAATGCAATGGGCTTAACCATCAGCATTTTATAGGCCTATATGGAATATATGAAAGGAAATTTAATCATTTCAAAAATTCCACTTAATCAATGATTTTGGTTTATAGTGCAAAGCCACTGCATCACAACTTTTCACATTAGTAATGCACTAGACAATGCATTCTCTCAATTCTTGATGACAGAACTAAATTACAAAAGAAGAAATTCATACTACACCTAAATTAATCATTCTATGTGGTTTGGCCCTAGACTGCTGTAGTTTTCGGAAAAGTCAAGTTGATTTAATTTACATCAGCTCGATATATTTCAATAGTTCAGAGCTATTATCTTCAGGAGCAAAGGATTACGAGAATGGTAGTGATTCAAAGTGTTAATTAATTGATATGCGTGATTTATGATTTCTTTGTGTATTTTGAATCACTCCCTAGATGCCCGTTTTTGGATAAAACATGCATGATTCCCATGCATGATCATACATGATTCATGCATGATCATGTATGATTTATGCATGACCATGCATGTTTCATACATGATCATGCATGTCTCATGCATGATCATGCATGCATCATACATGGCCATGCATGATTTTCATGCATGTTTTATCCATGAGACATCCATGTTATATGTATGAGACATGCATGTTATATCTATGAGACATGCATGTTTTGTCAATGAAATATCAATGATTTAATCATGTGACATCTATAATTTTACCATCGAATAGATGAAATTAAACAGGGATGCTAGTATCATTGTACAATCTGTATTGTAAGTTTATAGCACATTTTTGTCGTGGAGTGATGAATTCTACATGTTGCATGAATACAACATTGTAAAATTTACGAACATGCAGAACTTACTTTACAAATTGAAATACATTCATTACATCCCTGGCAAATTCCAGTCACTCCAGCATAGATGTGGCGCAAAGGCCATACATTATCTTCGATATAAAATTGCACATGTTACAGAGACATTCAAATGCAAATTAAATAACCGTGTATAAAATCAACATGTTTATAGCAATGTATTGAAGACACTAGGAAAATTCATGCACAACGTGAATTAATGAAACGCAAATGAATCAGTCTCTAACACAGTTTTCAATCTCCGATTCAAAAAACATTTCTAATGAATTTATGGAATAAAAAATTAGAAAGAAGAGCTGTTACATGTTATTTGTAATTAGTAAAATAAGGTATTTTTCAAAAAAGACTCTGATCGAATAACAAATCATAATTCTAAAAGCTATCAGAGAAGTGTATTTTCTAGAAATGTTTTAAAACGATTAAAATGGCAGTGCAAGCGATTATTCGGAAGATGTTACTCTGAAATATTCTTTATATATTTTCTTGATGCAGCATTGTCGACCGGAAGGGTGCCATGACAGTTTATTGAGAAATTTAGTTGAAAGATATTTGAAATCATAATAAGAAACGATTGATCACTCATTCATCTTATGGAGTTTTCTTCTGGAGCAAATATGTTATGGCACGGTACGCTTCTTCCCTTTGAGCTATACCGAATATAACGCTGTAGATTGAAGTGTATTCTTTTGTTCTTAATTCAAATTTCAAGCATGATTGATTTTCCGCACAATAGTAATCGTGTAAGAAAATATTTGTTAGACCTACATTTGGTAAAATAATTATTCTTGCTAAAATTATCCTTTGTACGATAGCATTCATAGAGATTACAAAAACTGAGCCCTGCTCTCCCAAGTAAACAGCAGAAGGAATGGATATCCTTCAAAAATAAAATTTTCCATACGTATTTAGAAAATTCACAAAGTTTTACCACCGTATAGGATGACGTTCATATAGTAGCACACATCGAACGATCAGATACAAATAATTTTGAAGAAAATTACTGTTATCAACATAAAGAAAATTTCTCTTTCCGGATTTGATCATCCTCCATTTGAAAATCCTTCCAACCAGAAAACATGCCCACAGTCCGAATGCGTATTTCACGTCATCTGAAACACTGTCATTTCGAGTCGAACACCGTCGCGACGTCATCATCACATTTTTAAGAATAGAGGTGATGTCACGAAAAATTTACAGTTCAACGGAGAAACAATCACTAGTACTATGAAGTTTGAAGCGATGATACGAGGTCACTGAAAAAAACATCTTCAGTTGGACCACAAGACGTTTGTCCGAATCTGATGATCGGTGGGACGTTGCGAATATATGAGAGATTTATGGGTAAATAATAATTCCAGTATTTCGGGGTTAATTAGCTCACAAGACAAGACGAAAAAACAGCCGAGCGTAGGTCAGGTATTGAGTCATTGATGCACAGATACGACGAGTTTGCGCAGCCTCAGCAATAAGCACCTGTAAAAAGAAGACAAATTTTGTGCTGATGTGCAGAGCAGCTAGAATTATCATACTTAACTAATCTTAATTAACATTCTATAGGTAGGCCTACTCAAAGTTTAGAAGAGAAATCATTTATAGTAATTTTAGGTGTTGTAGTAAAGACTATTAAGAAAACTGCTTTTGACTCATTTCATCTCTGACAATGTGGCAAGCGAGATTATTCTTAGGAATTTTGATAGCAAATGAAGATATTCAGGAGTGGTTGAATTGTGATCATTAACAATTTATGAATTATTTTTTAATCAATGTTTGTAGTATCTATTAATAATTTTATTTTGATATTCAAGTACCGGTAACTGTTTTTACAAAAATGCAATCTGCAAATAAAAACGGAGTATAGCCTATTGCCGACCGCCTGTCAATCGTTCGTGAAATGAAGATAGTCAGGAATGCTTGAATTTTCTATAATATTAACACCGTACATGTAATTTCATTTTGTTAAAATCACAATCTGCAAACACACACATAATGTCATCTTGTCTACCATTTATATGACAGCATCTCTTCAGATATTCATGGTGACATGCGGGCCTACAACTAACATGTGACCATAATAACTAGGCCTACGATGATATGAAAAGTGCGATGCATAATTTGTAATAAGTAAACACAAATTGATATAAAAGAGTGGCAATGAGTTTGTACTTCGATTGTTTTATATTAATCGTAAGGCATGAAAAATAATTGATTTTGCAAAACTAAACCTATTGTTGGACTGCAACGCATAACTGATCTTTATTACAGTGTGCAGTCCGTCGTGTAGCATCTATGCCTTTTGTGTGCTTGATCATTTTTCTTAAACGACTCGAAATATCAAATTGATATCATTTTCTAAAATGTAGCGATTCTGAAAAAATTAATTGAATATCATGGGCGTTAACTACAGGTTTTCAGTTCAATATTTATGAAATGGAAATAGTGAACTATTTAAACAAGCTTCCTTGATGAATCCATTTTTCAGAAACAAGATTAAATTGTATAACTTAAGCAGATATCGAATAGCTCAATAGTTTGTCCGCATTGATAAAAATATTCTCCATCTAAACTTTTTGTAGTCCTGGAATAGATTTTTTTATGCCTTATACCATGTTCAATTGTTTCAATTTTTTTTCAATTATTTGTCATCCAAATATTGATGCCATAGCACAAGTATAGCCTACTATTGAAGTGCTAAATTGAAATGGTTTTAATGCGTTAATTTAAGTTCTTTCATGCTCATAGTTTCTAGCATGCAACTATTTTGTCTCAACATGCCCAGATTTTTGTGCCATTTTCAAAGCAATCAGAAATTACGAATTTAAAAGCAGTGTATTACCATTTCAATATATTACCATTTGATTATGATTCTTTTCACGACAGAATCAACTTTAGATCGATTTTTCAACGAGAAACGTCGTCGTGAAAACTGATATGCATGCACATTCTCATGTTGAATTCAAAGTGAATAGGTCTTGGGTTTTCCATCACACAAATGATGTCACATGCCCAAGACTTATTCACTTTGAATTCAATATGCCAAGAATTCCTCTTAGCAGCACATTTTAGGAGTTCTTGATAGCTATGATATTTATGTATAAAGGATTCCCAAAATGTGCTGCTAAGAGGAACCGAGAGGAATTGAGATATTTTGTTGTTGCCAGTAAATTAAATCAAGTATGACGCTAGTAGCTTTCAAAGTATTGCAGTATCTAGTATTTGCAAAATTAATAGAGGAGATAGCAGTATAGTCATAGAAATGTCTCTACGTGTTCATGGTCAATAAACCAACTTTTGATTTATCGATTGTATCATATGACCAAATCTTTCCTTTGATTTTGTTTTCGGGATTTCCAAATACATGTACCTAGACATGCAGTTAAATGCTGTAAGTTGACAAAATAAATTTGGAAACAATTAGAAGCTTACCCTTTTTCTGCGGTTTGATCCAAGAGATGAATTTTTAATTCTGATGCACAAATCAAAGGAACTTGATGGCTTCATTGAGTGGAAGAACTCACTGACTACCTGCGAGTGTTCATTTTCGAATTGTGCTCCATGTTGTGCATGAAAACTAAGTAAGATAATGAAAAAGGTAGACGATCCGACGATGAATAAATAAAGGTGTGTAAGTAGAACTTGATGCGCTGACTTTTGTAATATTAAGCAGTTAACACGGGTTCGAAGAGCACGAGACCGAAGAGCGCACAAGCTACTGCGCTTTGCGTAGCTTTCTGTCCCACGCACAGAATTAGATTCATCTGCGCGCGCGGCGCTTCGGTTTCCTAGAAAGGAGAGTTATACGTAACCTTATATGGAAATGGCACAGAATTAGACAACTTGCTCCTTCTCGAATGGAAAATTCGTGTATCGCTTGGTATTGGAAATGGCAAACAATAAGCTGTCAGCAAAGGACAACAGAGCCAGTGAGAGATGCGTGCGTGCTGTGATATCACTTCGCACACACCAAAACACACATCGATGCCTGGCTTCGATTCAATGTATGCACTATACAGTAAGCAATGCCGAGGAGAGGATGTGAAGTCATCAAGTGAACTAATTTTCGTACGCCTGCTACTTTCTTTAATAATGATCGGAAGGGTCAACATTATGGAGAAAACTTGTGGGCAATGATCTGAATTCTTCGAATCTGAAGGAATTTTGGCAATCGAAGCACTTCGCTGGAACTCACATTAATCCGCAAGCGACGCACGACTTTTTTTCCTATCTCTGTAAGGTATTAGGAATTCCTTTTTGCGCACCTAATAGGTTCCTCAATGTGCCGTCCATTTCGTATTAATCACACTTCTAGCAACCGAAGCAGATAAACAAAATATTTAATTCTGTGGTCCCACGTGATGGGTGGACAATAATTATATTATTAAGCAGGGACGCTGAGTCACAGGTATCAACGAGAGAATATTATCGACCTCTCATGGCTCACGAATGCGGCCACGACCAGGCTGCCAACAATGTGACCGAACTTCCTCAGCTGCGTGCGCGTGGCGAATTTCCTTAATGTAGTGACGGAAAGTTATAGAAGCTAGATACGATTACGCAGACTGAGCGAGACACTTATGCAATTGTTTGCTTCAGTTACATGCTGATTTAATATCATAAGTTTTGCAAATTACTAGCTAAGTAATTTAGCGAACACACGAGCAAACTGATCAAATTCGACTTGCTGATGGGCACGGTGTGGAACTTAGAAACTTCAATAAATGCTTCAATTTGAGAAGAAAAGTGTGTGCCGATAGAATTGCTTAATATTGAAAATATATGTCATGTGTAGGCCTAATATTGTTGACCTGTTCGTCAGCATTGACTAATGTTGTTGCTATTGTAGCTACAGTGTACATGTAGTGAATGTGAAAGATGATGAAAAATGAGTAGAAGAAGAAGAAGAAAAGAGGAACGAGTGAGTGAGTGAGAAAGAGAGAGAGAAGTGATGAAGTCACCTGAATATCTTTTTTATGCACACCATTTCATCAAATATAAAGGGCATATATAAAACACTCGAAATAATGGTAGACATGCATATTTGATATGTCGTATAGGCCCTATACATGTTTCATATGTCGATATCCATGGATCATCGATGTTTTATCCATGAGCGATTCTTTGAGTAATTTAAATGCATTTGTTACTTCTTACAGCATCAATATTATTAGTAAAGTCGGTATCTAACTCAAATGGACAATTCTTCTCTACAGGAAACGCTCTTTTAATTATGTATTTTATCCACGTTCATGGATCATCGATGTTTTTACCATGTACAATTCCAAATTACTATTCTGAGTAATTTTTATATACATTTCCCACTCTTTACAATGCTAAATATTATTAATATAGTTATATCTACACCAAAAAAGACCAATTTGCTTATTAAGGAATGAAATTTCTTGATAGGATTTATCCGTGATACATGCATCATGCATGTTTTATCCAAAAACGGGCATCTAGGGCTATCATAGTAAATATTCTTGTATAATATGTATATATTTTGCTCCTGAAGAGGATAGCAGTGAGCCATTGAAATATATCGAGCTGATTCAAATTAGATCAACTTGAATTTTCCGATAACCACAATATTTCTAGTGTTTCGATTGTTAGCGTCTGAATGAATTCTTTTGTACACCACTTATATACATAAGCTCTTATTTCATTTAATTACATATTAAAATATGAATTTGGATGCTGATACTTATATGTTGCGACGAAAGCAATCGACACGGAAATATGAGAAGCATTGAGATCGAAACACGCAGTTGGAAAACAGCGACAAGTCATATTGTCTATTAGTCCGGCAGCCAGAACGAGTTTCTGCAGGGAACGAGGCCGAAAGTGAGACTTAAACAGAATGATGTACACCCTATGCCTACTACGAATCAGCACGTCTGCCGAGTTCTAGTGAGTTCCTCTTCTTGTCAGACAACATCAAAGAAAAACACATGTAAATCCAATGGGACGCAGATTGCAGTTTTTAGCAAAAATGAAATTTTCTATGTTTTCTCTGATTAAACGAAAAGTACTAAGTCCAGAGTCACAATTTTTGACATGGAATGTCTTCAGGTCATTTCCTATGATATGCATGTGCTTTTATCATGCATCTAATCGGGAATGCATGCGAGAATGTGGTTAAATGTGGATAAAGTTGCTCAAAATGTTTGTGTTTGCCGACATTAAGAAGCTCGCCAAATCTAAATTTGTTTAGCTTTATAGACAGGAGTGCATGAACATGATAGGAAATGACCTGAAGACATTCCATGTCAAAAATTATGACTCTGGGTTTAATAATTTTCGTTTAATCAGAGAAAACATGGAAAATTTCATTTTTGCTAAAAACTGCAATCTGCGTCCCATTGGATTTACATGTGTTTTTTTTTATCTTGTCTGACAAGAAGAGGAACTCACTAGAACTCGGCAGACGTGCCGATTCGTAGTAGGCATAGGATGTACAGCATTCTGTTTAAGTCTCACTTTCGGCCTCGTTCCCTGCAGAAACTCGTTCTGGCTGCCGGACTATATGGAGATCAAGAATGTTTTGATTGCTTCATTCACTAGAAGTTCTGCTTTGCTGATTTCGATTTTCACTGGATAAATATATCAATTTTCGTACATGTAAATCTATCGCGGATGAAAAGTGGCCTTCGTTCGAAGAATTCTTCACCACGGCGAAGGTTGTATTATTTAATCCATGTGTCACTCAATCTGATATTGTGGCCGATGAAAAAGACAACTGAGAAGTGATCTCTGTACACGGATGAAGGATATAGCAGCAATGGCGTACGTTGTTAAAGTCCACACAGCTATATTTGACGTAACATCATCATTACTCAGCTTCGCGATGCCATGAATATAATGCCCGCTGCACGCTTGTCTATGGTTGCACGCGAGACGCGTCAGCGCATCATCGATCCACCTGTTTCTGTAGCTGTCGGCAGGCGAAACCGGACAAAGACGAATGCGGCCGAAGGATGGATAGCGATGGAATGTGTCTGCTAATGCGAGAAGGGCAGGGAGATTGCGCAACGGAACTTGACTGTGGTAAAGCTTTCAAAATCACATCACTTCTGCAGATTCAGATGCAAAGCATACTGCTAAAAGCAAACTGAATTTACTTTATAATTGGTTACTAGGTTGTCATACAAGGTGTCATCGTCATAAAATTAGAGCGGAGAGAAGAGTTTTTTTAACTTTAAAAGCTTTTTAAACTTTAAGACTTAAAAACTAGCGAGCACTCAAAGATCATTTCATTTGAAGACATAATTGTGAAATGCGGATTTCAATCTTGTGAGATGGTGTGACAGTTTTCCTATGTATAAAAATACTGTCGCGTGAAAGAGACTATAGCAATAATGTTTTTGATGCATCAAATATATCTAAATGCATAGATAGGAATGAGAAGAGAGACGGGATCGAACAAGGAGAAAAGGAGAGAGAAATATGAAGAAGATAAAGTGGAAAATAACAGAGAAGAGAAAGAGTGAATTGAAAGGAGAAAATGAGAGAGATACGAAGGAAAAGAAGTGGAATAGCAAGTGAACAAGTTGATGAAGAAGAGAGAGAGAGATGGATGAAAGAGGATGGAGAGAGGAGGAAGAAGAGAGAGAGATGGATGAAAGAGGATGGAGAGAGGAGGAAGCAGAGAAAGAGAGAGGAGGAAGAGGAAAATAGAAATCTAGGGGAGGTTTATGAATTTTTTTCTGCTACGTAAACACAACGCATGTGTGCTACGTAGAGGCAACCGAGCAGCTACCGACTGCTACGTATCCGCAACGTTTATCTGCTACGTAGAGGCAACCGAGCAGCTACCGACTGCTACGTATCCACGACACATTTGCTACGTAGAAGCAACCGAGCAGCAACGCTCATATAGGCAAAACGTCAAAAGCGCTGAAAATATGCTGTAAGTGTAGGATAAGTATCATTAGCCACGTACCCTGTGGGAACGAATCTTGCGAAAAACTGGCGAATGTCAGCTGCAGAATATCATGCTAAAGTTCAGTCATATTTGCGGGATATTCGCTGGCGAAGTTCGCCGGCGACAATTCGCGCTCTATATGTCACTTTTTACTTTTGAATTTCTCCCTTATTATCTTTAGTAATCCGCCTCTACAGCCGAGGCTCTATTCTCTCCCTCACCTCCTCACTATCCCCCACATATGTCTAATCTATCTAGGAAATAAGTGCAGACTATCATTCTTTGATAATGATAAGAATATAGAGAATCCACATATATCAATTTTCATAACATCTCTTGACATTCAATAATTTACAACAATGACAAATATTTGAATAATATCATAGTATTTACTGCGACATTTATGGAAGATAAATACTTTTTTTAGTTTAAGCCTTCGTGAATTAAAAAAGATCCCTTTTTATCAGATCAGACTGAGTATACAATATATTTTCATGTGAAGGTAATATACGAACATTACTACTTACCACTAATTAGTTGCTACAATATCCACGATTTCGCCGGTTGGCGAAAAATCAGCTCGATTTAGTAAACAAATATCTACCAACTAATTATAGCAACTTTTTCGCCACCTGTCGTTTTTTTAATTTTACACATGTTTTTGGATAAATGATGACCATTTTCACATGCGGAGATAGTTTTTACACGAAAATGAACCTTTAAAAAAATTATCCACAAAATCGCTACCTCGCCAGATAATCTGTTGATATTAGCAAGATCCCACAGGGTAGCTGCTGCGTACTGCCACCAACCAACTTGCTACGCTGCGCTTTGGAACGTTTGGCACCGACTGCTACGTATCAGCTACGTAGGATTGTTAGCCGGGATGAACATTCAAATTATGCTGGCATCCATGACTATACAGAATGAAATGATGTGAGAAATTTAAATGAAAGGTATACACTATGAAGTCCATACCCAATGTAGAATTCTGCATGTGAATTGTGATTCACTGTGACTGCCTCTTTTTCTGAGCAGCCTCATAAGCATGCAATCCTAAGCTGACTGTTCGTCAACGCGACTCAATTGTCTTCCCAAGACTTTAAACGTCAAATGACAATGAAAATGTGATGTTGATTTCCGCATGACGCTTGATCACCTTTGGTAAGATTAAGAGAACATTCACTCTCGAAGAAGCTCTCACCAACGCAAGACTCTGTTGTGATTATTATAGCTTGTCAATCACTTGCATGTTTCAAATTTAGGGCTGCTAACATGTTTTTGTGCTCCTCCTGATATTCTATCCCTTGAGAGTGGTTTAGTTTTTATTTCAATGCCATAAACTTCGTGTAGGCGGGACTAGGCCCCTACGGTGGCTAGAGTTTTCTGCATGATCCCTCGGACGACTGGCCGGTGTAGAAAATAACCACTGTTGAAATCGACACCATAAACATAATTTCACAAATATGCCTTGAATCATATCTCTGACTGAATCCCACATCAAATTATGGAACCTTCATCGCTATCTCCTTTCTGCGGCTTCTAACCTTCCGATCCAACATTCAGCCATTGGTGAACGCAGACACGACGATTCAACGCGTCATCATCTTCTCCAAAATTTGGTGAAGCCACGAATATGGAAAATTTGCGCATTCAGATCATTGATGTACATCAATGATTCAGATAGCTGAATCTAAGAATTTATAAATAGATCTTTTCTTGCATTGCTGCAATATAGGCCTACTTGCTTCTTCGTTTCCATCGGGAGAAGACGATCGAGCTGAGCGCACACGCTCCACATATCACACAAATCTCTGTGATTTGCTGTGAACACATCCCCAGCGCATTGTGTGATTGCTTGAAGATCCCTGCAGTTCACAGCTGAGCGCTGGCGCTCGGAACGTATTTGTGACTTGAAACTGTAAAATGTATGTAAAGTTGTAAACGTAAAGAATAAAGATGCTCTCAAAAACAAAAAATTAAAACTATTTGAACCTTTGTTTTATGAACGTAAATAATTATTTTTGGGTATGTGGCGAAGGCCTCGCAGGCACGGAGACGACGCCACTGTTTACAAATAATAGATTTATAGAAAAACATAAACGGAACTATGAATCAATGTAAAGTAAGAATTTGATGGAAAGACCAGATTCAAACACCGCCAAAGCATGAAGTTTGTCGGAAAGAGACAGGCCTTTTGTTACCAATTTAGTTTAGAAAGTCAGATAGCAAGCTAAATGGCATAGATTCTTCTTTTAGAGTTCTCATCATGAACACCTAACTGTGCCCCGCTATCGATCGTTTACCTACTCTTCAAAAGCGTGCTCGTGTGCAAAAGGCTGCACTCAAATAGTTTATAACTAATAGAATAATGAAACTGATAAAGAATACTTTAGAAAAATGCTGTAAATGAAAATATACACAAGGTTTTGGCTACATTAAAACAAAAGTTCAGATTTTCTGAAAATTTACTTTTTCATCGAAATTTCGGGAAATCCTGCGAAAATAGTGATGAGAGCATAAACAATTGAAATTATCAGAGGAATCATATGTATATGTGTTGCAATAAACAATGCCTTTAAGCATAAAGTTTCCACTGCGGACGAGGCCGATGGTTCAATGTGCTCCACTCTCCAGTGTCTACATATATGATATCGCTAAAGTTTCACATGAGAATTCCGACAACAATATTTGTAACTTTGGACATGCTATTTTGGTCTTCTTTTCGGCAAAAAACGGCAACTTGTGAAGGTCTTGGCTTCGTGACTTTTTAAAAACCATGCCATAATAGATGAGATCCTGACGATTAAAAAAATCTATTGAATTTGGTTCAGAAATATGGATTTTACAATTCAAAGACACATTTTCGTCAAATGTTGTGGATTAAATGATTTACCCACATACGGCATTTGTATAATTTAAGTAGATCACAACGAAATTTCTTCCCGAAGATGGAGTTACCTACCAACGCTTGGGACAGACTTTTTTTGATGCTTTTTCTGCCTTGAGCTAAAGTTTTCATGAAAACTTTATTAGATTGATTTGAATTTGTCATGACCGAAGGATCGACAAAATTTTAAAAAATGAAAATCGATCGGTTCAAAGCTAGGGATACAGACGAATGACTCGTTTTTTGAAATAAAATGGATTTACCCATAACAGTACTGGCGATTATGCTCAGAACCGAATTATTCCACAAATTCTGTAGCAGTGAGCTAAGACCACAATGCTTTATTTTCGGCGTTGTCAATTTCTGTTAGTTTGAACTTTTTATTCATCATGTTTTAATTTCTGTATCATCTCAATCGTATATTACAAATATCTATCAGATATACAATAAAACGAATCATGAAGTAATGTCATGCTCAGCATCGCGACACATTCGACCACAGAAGAGGATTGTTTTACTCTTTCAGTTAAGTAAGAGTGAAGACTAATTCAAAAAGATGACAACTCAATACGTGGACAAAGAGGAATTCCTAATTGCGTCACTTCGATTACCACGATTCCTACAGATCATTGCGCACAAGTTTTCTCCCTAATGTTACCCTATCCGGTCATTAATAAAATAGCAGGCGCACGAAAATTAGTTCACCTAATGATTGCACCATCTTCTCAGCATTCCTCATTGTATACACTGAATCGAATGCTAGCCTGACAGTTGTGTGTTTTGGTGTGTGCGAAGTCACAGAATGCATGCCACTCACTGGCTCTGGTGTCCTTTGTTGACAGCTTATTGTTTGCCATTTCCAATAGCAAGCGATACACGAATTATCCGTTCGAGAAGGAACAGGTTGTCAAATTCTGTGATGTGCCATTGCGATATTTATGTTAGATACGACCCTTCCATTCTAGAAAACCGAAGCGTGTGCAGATAAATCTAATTCTGTGTATTTGACAAATCACTTCCCCCGCCCATTAAGTTTTGAAACTATTACCGGTAATTTTCAATCAAAATTATGGAAATTTTACATCATTAACTCTCATAAATAGCGAGCACCTCATGGTCTGGAAACACCCGATGAAATTTCAAGCAAAATATTGAATGCCTCCAAAATTGTGTATTGTAAGAACAAAGGTACTATAGAATGACGAGTCTTGATCGCGGCTACACTTGTTTGAAGTAATTTCTCCCCAAATTTGGAGGCGCCAGGTAGTTCATTCATCTTTGCTTTTTTCGTCGAAGTTTTCTACCAAAGCCGGTACCTCCTCATCTTCATCTACGGTAGCAGTCTGACCACCTGTTCCGGTCGTAGCTGAAGGAAAATACCAATGAATCAATTCAGGACTTGTAAACATGAAACATACATTTAAGTTAAGAAAGCAGACATTCAATATATGCATGTGTACTGAAAAAGTTGATGACCAATAGAGATTGCAAATAATATGACCAATACAATAAATTTGTAGGTTTATGGCCGATCCCTATCTAAACATTTTTAATAGGACCTATAATACTAAATTCTACGAGAAAGGAATAACGTGGAAATTTCGAGCAATTCTCCCACCAATTAATCATAATCTTTATTATAAACAGTACACTAAATTAATATTATCATGCAAACTTCAAATTTGCTCCACTTAACCTCAAGCAGAATAGTAGATCAGATAAAATTGTAAAATTCCGTTTAAGAAGCATAACTATTCAGATGTGAATGAAAACTTAAAGCCCTGCTGCAAAACCCTTAAATGATTTACAAATCGGCGAAAACCAACCAAGGTACCGATCATGGCAGCTAAAATGGTTAAATGCAGTAAGAAGATATTTCATGGCGGAAACTGGGAAAACTTTAAGATTCCTCCAATTTAAAGCTGTGCTCTTTATTAAGACAAGCACCATTCCCTTTTTTAATAACGACATTATCATTCACTCAATATGGACAACTCGCGATTCTGAAAGATGGTACTAAGAAATATAAATATATTCCACTAAATTATTTGACTGCTTCCAAATAGTATAAGCAGGCCTGTGATTAGCCTATGAAAAAATAGAGGATTTTTTGTGAAAAATTTGAGGAATGGAAACAGAGCCTAATATGATAATTGCAAGAAAAACTACAAATTTTAGCACGGATTTTGGGCCAAACTTCAAATCATGAAAGTCACAAAGTCACCACACCCCACTTTTTGAGGTTGTGTATATTGCAAAGGAATACTGACTTGGTCATAACCACTTCCCGCATTGTTACGAAATCAATTTGTTGCCTCAAGTATTATCTGCTTAGAGTGTGTCGAACAGAGGATGTCAGATCAAGCTGCTGGTATCGCTGTGCTTCACGATATCGTCTCCAATTCAATGATGCTTGTCGGATTTGTATACTGTAATTTTTTGAATGTAGGATATATCCTCAACCACATGCATCTGGGGTTTTGCAACGATTAATTTTTACGGAATTTAGACAAATTTCGGAGGAGAGTAACCCATAAGTATAGAAAGCTTAAAATCGTTGACGGAATGCTTGTGACTTAAAAAAAGTCAGTAATTTATCATGAAGGATACGCCACATTACACACTAATTTATTAATTTTACTTTATGCTACATAAGTTTTAGTGGGTTTTGTTTACTTGTTAGCGTTTGATCATATCGCTCCGATCTACATTCAAATGAACATAAATTCTCTCATACAACACAAAACAAGTGTTGGGAACAGGCTTGCCAGTTGAGTTGTTGGTCTCATACAGGCAAAGAGTGAAAGATTATCACCTCTATTCGCATGAAGTTGCGCCGAGATATTGACGTCCACATCTTGCAGTAGACCCATGTTGAAAATCTACCAACCCAGTACTATGTGGTTCAATGTCTTAATTAATCTAAGTTCACATACAACGATAAGCAATGTGTGCACTAATTTCACACCAACCTGTGTTCAGTAAATTATGAAAACGATCTAAAAGTGAATGATTCATCCAGGATAAATGTCGGTCGGCAGACCCTGGAAAATGTAGCTGCAAAAAGACTCATGAGATAGCAGAGTTTCATACGCTTCCAACCCCCGCCCGCTAGTGACCAGGAGGCATGTAGACACTAAATTTATGGACCATCCGCTTTACCCCGTCGGATGTGTTCATGTTCAGCGGAAATAAAATGGAAGAGAGTGAGTGAAATAAACGCTTCAGTTGATAAGAGCACTGAAATCCAAGTGGACTGGGCTACCTATATGTTATCATATAATGGATATAGAAGATCGATATCCTTAAGTTCTTTCAGAAGTACAGGCATGCATTTAGCAGCCATATAGTCGCAGAAACATATAAAGAAGGTTGTGACAAAGGTCAAGATAATTAATGAAAATAATTGAATAAGCATTTTATTGTTGGAATTCTAAGCAATATTATGAAGTTAGAAGCAAAAAATTGCAGTGTTCAAATATACAATTTCTGTAGGTTGATCGCAGTATTTCACTCATTAAATACGTGAAAGCATTTAATGAGTGAGTTTGACAGACAATAACTTCGGCAACTTCTCTGCTTAGCAAAATAAGTCCAGACGAACCGGAACATCTGCAGCCCTGTAGCTTGCAGAAATGAGAACGACATTCAACGTAGCAAAGTGCGTCAAGGTAACAAAATTAAAAAAACAAGCTAACGACTGGTTAATTTTTGATGTGCTAAATATGACATGGCTAAAAGAAAATCATTATATCCTAAAATGTCTAGAAATTTAAAAATACTTACTAAAAGGACAAGCAACGGTTCTCCTCTCCTCATGTGGAATGAATTGGTGAGTAAGCCGCTCTTTTCAAAATTATGTTTATCACTTATATATTGAAAAGATTCTATTTAACAGTCTGCCCATTCAGATGATAAAAGGACAGGTCTGTTACCAATCAAAATATCAGATCTAGCTAGCACAGCGGGATTACGCTATCTAAAATCTACCAAGTGTGTGAGAGAAAAATCATTAAGTTATAAATCATGAGAAGAAAAAGAAAAGAAATAAATCATGAGTGATTCACAGGCTTGCCGTGGGAATTCCCATGAGATGGGAATCTTGCTTCAGGTCATGGGAATCCCATGGGAATTAAATGAAAATTTTGATCACCAAAATAAGATAAATTTAAATCTTATTTGAAAGTATCAACTTTTTTGGTTTGCAAAGGTTGTGAGAAAGCGAGAATGCAGGCTGTAGTTGCACTCATCTTACTGGATGACTAGGCGAAGCCGCTCATGAATGACGCACAGATTGAAGTGAAAATACAACATTTATACATGTACATTGTACAGGTGTGTCTACAGTAAGCAGGCTGTCCTTATCTGAAAAAAGCATGATTCTGTCAGGGTGACGAAACACGGGTCGGTAACCATCATCATAACAATTCTTTTCTTGGCTTATCAATCTTATAAAAAGACTAATATCGGTCTTGAATGAGAGAGAGAGAGAACCTGGATTATGTAATTACCTGTTGAGGTTGTCTGTCAATTCGCATCGTCAACCGACGGGAGGAGAATCAGTATCCATGTCAATGACCGACCGATTCTCTCGCCCCGTGCGCTGCATAATCAATTTCACTTACGCAACTTTTGACAATTCAAGTGAGGTAATGTCAGCTCGCAAAACATTCTTTTCCCCTGATTGACGCTTGGCGATGATTCATTAGGCTGCAGACCGAAGAGGAACCGAGCTATATGATGTAAATATAATCGTCTGCAACTTCAGTTCCCACTCTGAGGCAGGTCGTCGCTGCGATGTCTTCGAACAAGTTCTTCGAAGTAGACAAAACTACTCTGCAGCAGCACATTTCTGCTGCTCGTGTATCTTTTGTTCCGCCAACGAAGTCATTAACCAGTGGTAGTGCCAATCTTGATTCGAGGATAAAGGCCGTGCAAGTGGACATATCACCGGTTGCCGAGAGCTCAGGAGACGACAAGAAACCATTGTTGGCCCCTTTCCTTTATTGTGATGCCTGTAAGAAATTGTTTCTTTGGTTTAAGAAGACAAGAGGACAGTGGGTCAACCACAGTGGGGTCAGTACAATAAAGCGCCATCTCGAGAAAAACTGCGCACCGGCGGCGTCCAATCAACTCACCATTCACCGAAGTTTTCAGTGTGCTCCATCAACAAGCAAGCCTCCTCTTCCGAAAGAAGCAAAAGAACAATGGCAGCAGCATGTAGTGAAGCTTGTTTGTGCCCATCTGACTGTGTCCATCCACGCCATGGCTCAAATTGCATCTTCTTGCGCAAACTTCGCTTCTTCGATAACGCACAGAAACAACAAGATCAATGACTATATTCCATCGGACGAACTTACATTTCATCGGGGTTAATGACTGAGGGAGAGCAATCCCATTTTAGAAACAGTCTCAACGATCCGGATGCTGGTGTATCATGCATGATTGATTTTTGGTCTGGAAGACATGAACATCGACTTTCTCATTTTGCTATTGTTGCTTGTGGACTCGATAATGATTGGTTGGTTCAGTTATCCACTTTAGATTTGTGATTTGGATGATGTACCACACGACGCTTCGTTCACTTTCAAAATTCTCGAAGAATGCATTAAGTCACCGGATGATGAAAAACAGGGTGAGCTCTCTCAACTGTCATGAAGAAGACTGTCATGTATCTGACAATTTGCCACCTTAACCTTCACTGAAATCTCTGTTGGATATTATGGAAGCCGTCAAGTGCTTCTTTGACAGAGTTGAGGTTGATGAGCCAACTTCTCATCTATCTTACCTGAACTATCTTACTTTGGATATTCACTTGTTCCAAATGCAGATTAGTGAAGAAGTGCCTGCCATCGCTCGGGAGACTTGCTGCCTTCTACGAAACCAGATGAGAAAGAAGCTGTGGCCATATTGTGGTTCATCATTTGCAAAAGCAGCTTGTTATTTGTCAGGCATTAATGTCTGCAACACGGCTTTGGATATGGTGAAAACTTTTAGATATTCCAGCAAAAAGACCCGAGAATTGCAGGTGTTCATGAATGAATGGGAGCAGGATATGCAAGGATTCAAATCGAGTGTTGTGAACTATTTGAATCAGCTGCTTGATTCAATGCATATATCTGATATCCCCACGGACAAAGTCAGTGATAACCAGGAACGTGAGCTCTCGACATCCAGCGATCCGTTTGAGACATTGTTTGCTCCACGCCCAAAGCGCATGAAGACTTCGCTTCATGAAAAACTTGAAACAGAAATGTTGCTTTTTGAGACCATTCGTGTGGCCTCCAGACATTCGACCAAGGATTTTTGGAAAGAGAAAGGACCACAAATGAGACTTGTCAAAGTGTGCAAAAATTCTTTTTTCCACCCCAGTGTCATCGCCTTCTGTAGAAAGACTATTCAGCGAGGCGGGGATTCTCTTATCAAAGCTTTGAAAAAGGCTCAAGCCTGACAAGCTCAGCGCTATGATTTACACAAAATATGCTTGTAAGTTAGAGACTGTATTATAATTCAGTTCCTAGGTTTGCATGAACATTTGTTATTCATTTGATATATTTCATAACAACGTTTGTTAATCCATTGACATTTTTTCTAGTGCATCGGCTATTCTCTAGATTTTCATACCCGTAGAAACGTTTGTTAATCCATTGATATTTTTCTAGAGCATCAGCTATTCTCTTGATAGCCTTCATTACCGCATGGTAGCGTTTTGCGTTTGTTAATCCATTGATATTTTACTTCAGTATCTGCTATTCTCATGATTGTTTTTATACCCGCATTTTGTATGTTAATCCATTGATATTTTCATGAGTTTTTGCTTTTGCCTTGATGGTTTTCAAAGTGACGCTTGTTAATCCATCGATGGTCTTCATTCGGCATCACGCGGGTCTCAAAGTAACGGTTGTTAGTCCATTGATAATTTATTGAAGATCTGCTATTCTTAGATTGTAGTACTGTCATTCGTAGGCCTTTATACATAACATTGGAGAGTTTTTATGATATGTAGCTTTCATCAATCCATTGATATTTTTTAATGTTTGATGCCTTTTTAGCAGCAAAGTTTGTCAATCCTTGGATAAATTTTCAAAGAACATTTGTTTCTCGAATATAAATTTGTCTTTTTGCATTTGTGGCTTTATCATCAAAGTTAGATAGAATTGGAATTGCACCGTACCTAAATACATGGGATGCGAGCGAGCGTATATTATAAATAAATATAAGCGTATATAAAGCGAGCGAGCGTACATATTCATAAATCAGTAGTTGTTTTCTGTTGATAAGTCATAGAAATATGCGTAGGCGAAGTATTGACTTCATTGCTTGTATACAGGCACTGTACTTGTATTGTAAACTT
Source organism: Prostheceraeus crozeri (assembly GCA_907163375.1). Classification (NCBI taxonomy): domain Eukaryota; kingdom Metazoa; phylum Platyhelminthes; order Polycladida; family Euryleptidae; genus Prostheceraeus; species Prostheceraeus crozeri. The sequence continues at coordinate 23,307 of CAJQUW010003057.1, forward strand.
AAATATGATATTGCGATGAGCTAGAAGTTTGCCATGTTCATCACAAGTACGGCACCGCATGAAGTGAATCAGAGTGAATAGACATGCGAATATGTGTATGTATAGGCCTATATGTAATCGAAGACTATTTTGATGAAGTCGTCTTTATTGATTGACTAATCCCTGAAACAAAATGATAGATATTTTTGATAATTAGTAAAAACTTGCAATTTTTGGAAATTACAAAATAAGATAGATTGATATGCCAATACTTTTCATCCAAAAGATAGGTCAACTAAAAGCGCTTAATCTCATCAGTTCAATTACGAAAATCCGTTAATCGACTTGTAGTCCGAAAGAAGAGAACCATAAACCGTATATAGGAAGAGTAATGAGCCATGGGAATTCTGATGGGAAATACTGAAAAATCCCGTGGGAATGGGAATTCAAAATCAATTCCCAAGGCAAGCTTGGTGATTCATGATTAGCAGCATGGATGTAGGGTACATGTTACAGGATTCTATCTTAGCCTCTTGCTTGGAAGTTTACATATCATCGCCATTCGCCAAAAAACAATACATTATCCGACATTTAGTCTGTAGTGTGTCGTATTTGAGGAATTTCTCATAGTTTAGCTGTATTTGAGGAATTTTTGAGGATTTGAGGAGTAATAAACAAATTTGAGGAGTAATCACAGGCCTGTATAAGCATTCATTATGTATAGAACTCACTGTCTCAAACTCAAGCATGTCATATTATCATAATGAGACATATCTTGTAATATCGCGTATATTAAGCTCTCTCATCAAAGCTGATAACAAGAGCACAACAAATTTAATATACTTACTGAGGTCACTGGCCATCTTTTTCAGTTGTTGGAAGTTCTCGGCACCCAGTTGATTCCAGATAGAACCAAGCATTTCTGACATTTCTGTAAAATCAAATTCTTAAAGCATCAATCAAATCAATACATTCATAATATTTTGACAAATTGCTTGTGTACTTATCATTTTTTACGCTTATTATGCTTTACAAGCTTTGTGAGGACGAATCAGAAAAAGGATCGATTTCTAGCATTAGGATGGAAAATGACACGATTCTCCTGTCATATAGAAGCGGACTCACAAAAACTACCAACCGACTATTGTGTTGGCTGACGTTTCATTTTCAATACCTAGAAAGCTGTCGGTAACAGCGAAATATTTGCTTGGTGATGTATAAATTATTTGATAGAACATTATCATAACAGCGTAAGTTTGCTTTACTCAAGGAATTACAGTTTTCATTTACATTTTCTGTGCTTTTAAATGGTATTCAAAAAGGTCAAATTTCGAGAAGCATTCAGATTTTTGACCATAACATAAGTGCTGTACTTATTACTTTTTTTCTAGATGGGAGTAGATGGAAGTTTATGAAATTGAATTGAATTTTTGTGTTCATTTTATTTTTATTTTAATAAGGGGTAGGGAAAATGTCATAGTGGTAAGTAGTGCACATGCTTTCATTGCAGTACAATATTTTGGAACCATCAACCCTGGAAAAGTTCGGAACGAGTAAATCTGCCCCTTTCACCAATAATTTGTCTTGATTTTTCCGATAATTGCATACACGTATGTTATCTCATGAACGTCAAAACATGAATTTCCCATGTATCATCATTACCTGTTGACGTTATTAGTACACAGAAATGTCAAACATCACGGCTTATCTTTGTAGTTGCTAGGTGAAATTCAGTAAATAATAACAGAACGTCCGAAATTTGTTTCGATTTCGGCCGTCTGAATTTCCACCTCAGAACATTCTATACAAAATTCCATTGAAGCAAGCAAGCCATTTTGTTTGTATACCTTCAACACAACCAACAAGGGAGTAAATCAGGCAACTATAGAAACTTCCGGTCACCACAGCTAATCTAGTAATAATTATTGTTATTACTCGAGTAGAAACAATTTCATGAATTAAAGCCACAAAACCTCTTCCAATAGAAAACCTCACAAAGCTCTCACCAGAATATCATTCATGTCAATTGACGACTGACTAGTAATAAATTTGGACGATCATCACTTTCACGTTTCTACAGCTGGAATTGATTCAGTAAAATCATCAGATACAGCATTTATTTCAACATGTTGCAGAACATTTGAATTACACTGGATAGACCAGGAGTCACATACTAATGTCGATGTCAATCAAACAAGACCCATCATCACTGGTTTCAGCTATGACCTTAACATTCTGACTTGGACGAGCTGGCTGGGAAATTCTCAAAGCAATGTATTAGTAAACTAAGGGGTCACAGGCTCTCTAACAACTCAGTAAATCAGAACACATTGGCCTATAACAATGTCAAACCATGTGTTCTTCACAACTCAAGACTTCAGGTAGATCAGTCAAGGTGGATGACCATACAGCTGGCGACGTGAGTCGGAAAGACTGATCAAGCTTACTTGCAAGGACGACGAAATAGCACTCCATGTATGTCCGACAAAACGGGAAAGAATTGGCACTTCAACTATCACAGAGCGCATGCAAGATGGATGACTCATTCTTCACGAACAGCTCAAAAAGAAAGCGAAGAATTATGGAACTAAACCTTGAAATGGTCGATCTAGAATATTACTGTTTCAAACCTTACTGTTCTTCAAAATAAAAAGCATTAGCTTAGCGTAGGGAAATGGGCCTTGATCCTATCTCAATGTCCTGACCAGAGATTTTCATCAAATTCACTATATTCCTCATTATGTATATGATGTTTCTCAACTGACTGTCGATCATGTCGTGCGATTAAGAGAAATCCTCAGTTAACTGAAAAACTTTGACTCAACAAATTGCAAAATATTAAGCTAACAATTTCCTTCAGTATTGTGAATAAGACAATGGGTTCAAAAACAATATGCGATAAAAAAATTTCACGATCAAGAATTTCGATACTAATGTCATGAATTGATTAGACATTTAATCGCTGTTTAACATGTCCTTGCACTAAGAAATCTTCATTTCTAAAGCGATTCTAATACAGAATGTTCTACTAATGGATTTCTTTTCGTATTGAGGTTCAATCGTAATCGAATCTTTATCAGCAATTATTCATAAAAACAATTTTCCTAGATATTTGCTGACTACATGACAAAATGAAACTTGACACCGAATTGACAATTAAAACGGATAGATGAGATGACTGTGAACGGATACTTTTATTACAACAAGCGAAGCTGGTTTTCGTCGTGACTGATGTTCATAACAGAACTGGTCGACTTGATTCGCTTACATTGACTATTCCAGGAATTGAGCTCCAGGTCTAAAAGTCAAACGTTGATCCATTAACCCCTTCACTGCGGCATGGCTCGCAGAGCGAGCCACGAAAACTTTCTCTGTGTTGCGGCGATGATATTTCTTAAAATTCTGTCCTATGCGGCAGTATTGAGGGGCTGACGACAGAGGCGTTCTTATCTCCTTATCTCTTTCGGTCCTAATCACATATCGCCTGATCGGCGGCTCGGACACCGATAAGCCACGTCGTACACCAGGTTCCCGCTAATGAATTTACCTGTTTTCTGATGTTTGCCGATTGTAACAAAGTAACAAATGAGTGATCAAAACGTTAGAATGTATGAATGAAGGATAAACGTGGTCGATGACAACAACATTATCGCCTTCGCTTCTAAAATATAATCAAGGAAGAAGTCAACTGCGAGGATGGCCGAAAATATATTATACCAATATGCACAGAAATAAAATGTACATAGTGCTCAAAAAAAGTCGCCATACTGTAAAGTGAGAATATACGTAGGGCTGTATAGGCTCAAATTAAAATGTTCGCTGAGAGGATTCATTGCATAGACATTTTTATAATAAGAATAAATTCCAGTGGCGTGGCGGGTATAGTATTCACAGCATTCCCTGAATATCTATTTATTTTCTGTGTTAAGTTGTGAATTGATTCCATCGATTTTTAATGATGATTAGCAAACTGTTTTACGGCTTAGTGATTCGGTTTGATTCCAAAGTAGCTATTGTAAAAAGCAACGATATCAATCAGCGTTAATTTTGATTCCACTTCTTGTTTCTTGGACGTCTCCTCTAAGATTTAGCAACAATAGCACATATATTAGGTGCGTTATCGCAAGACTCCTCAATTAAGACACCGTGTCGACGCTTATACTATCAGCTTCAATGCTACAAGCATAAGGCTACTATTCAACCTGGCGGACTGAATAACATTGTCGGGATAGAGAATGCGGGGCAAATGGGAAGCAGCTGTTTTTGTCATCATTCGTGTAATCATGGAATCATACGCAGTTATACAGAGACAAATGCAGAACCGCTGAGGATGCTTTATCATATCCACTGTTCAACCAAGGAATTTGAATGGTGTTGTTGAAATAAGGCAACTTTCAGTTGATTCAGATACACTTTAACAACTTTTGGTGTGAAATCTCAGATCGTTTGGAGTACTCGAAAACAAACAAGAAATTGATATGAAATGTTATTCGGAAGTAATTGAAAAAAATGTTTTTCGAACTTTCATCAAAACTTAAATTCCTATGATTTTGATGAATTTTGTAGAGTAAAGAAGCGTTGTCGTGATCTACGTTTGTATGTGTTCAATGTTTGGATTATAATTATGGAATTCTTCACAAGCAAGCTATCATTCAATTTTTTCAATTTGTTGATGTGTAGTGTTTTTGATATGTGCAACTGTGCATGCATATAGCGGGCCGACATCAATGCAGGGATCATCAAAAATTGATTGCAATTAAATTGCTCAGTCCAATCAATTAATTGTAATTGATATTTTTACCAATCAATTAATTTTAATTGAAAGTTTGACTAATCAATAAATTGGCATTGGACTCCTGGGCATCAATTAATTGGTAATTGGACTCCTGGGCAATCAATTAATTGGCATTGGACTCCTGGGCAATCAATTAATTGGTAATTGGAATTACAGACAATCAATTAATTGATATTGAAATGTACCCAATCAATTAATTGATAATAGAATTTATTAATTAACTGATCGATAATTATTAATTAGTCAATGGAAAAACATGCAGGCCTATATTTCATAAAATAGAGTTAGCCTAGAATAATTGTATTCATATTGGAACTCGATTCAATCAGTTAAAATGCCGGTATTAATATTGTATGATCATTGCGCATCCCCATAGTTTTGATGTTCACTGATTTTATTGATTCAGATTTCAATAATTATCATCGTTTCATGAACTCTCAGCTTTGACCCTCCCCCTATATTATCTAGTTGTCCATGGATAATGACTTTCGAAGCTTGACAAGTAAGGGCAATCATGTTGAAGAATATACAGTAGATCAGAGAGTTGAGAGGTGTCAGATTGAGTCAGCAGAATGAATTTTGTATAGTGGATGCGCAGGAAGAAGCGAAAATCTTAGGTGAATTGTAATGCTATATATTGCAATGGAGTGAAACTTGATAAAATAATTGAACCAATTAATTGATTATGAATCAATCAATCAATTGATATTGGGACATGCAGCAATCAATTGATTGATAATTGGAAATGAAAACAATCAATTAATTGATATTGAGTTGAATACAATAAATTAATTGATAAATGAAATTCAGCGCAATCAATTAATTGACATCAATTAATTGAGGTTCAATTAATTTTTGATGACCCCTGCATCAATGCAAAATGTATGCGGAGCATAGTTTGATTTAAGGCGAAGTTTTGCACATATCCGTGTACAGTAGTAATTACTTGTCTTGCATGTAAGCGCTTGCATATGAATAGATTGAAATAATGTATGTGGATCACCCTATATTCAGATTTTCCTCGAATTCCTTTTTCAAAACGGCACCCTACGCCGCTCATAAATTCAAATTGTAATTGCAATATTTTCATTCAGGGCATTGGAGTGTAGGCCTCCGCTAGTTCACTGTTTGTCATTTAGATAGAATAACTCCGATATTTTAAGATCGAACGATGCATTTCAGCACCTTTCCTGCTCAGTTATAGAAAATCGGAGTTTTTCTTTTTAAATAGCAAACATTGAAGGTCTACCCTCCAATCCCCAAATGAGAATATTCGTGCAACTGAAAGCTTCTTTAAATACATAATTTTAATATATAATCCACATATTTGACTTTTACTATCTTCAAGATTGATCATGCAATAACGAATAAAGCTAATGGATGGATGCAATATGGAGTGGTAATTGCCAAAACATGGAGTAATGCAAAGTCCCGGTTTTCCTGGACAGGCATCACAAAATACGGTAGTTTTTTTAATCCTACCAAGTGAATAACACACACGGCATCTTTTAGTCGGATGAATGTTATTTCCTCTCCAAGTTATTTCTCAATATATCTATATTCATGTCTTGAATGTATATTTATATATTCTTGAATTTTCCGAGTGGGCGGTCAGCTATAGTTGACTAATAATTTTGATGTGGCTGAATATATCTGAACTACGAAAGTTGATTATGATTATAATTGAATTATAATGCTTCATTTATTAAATTATTGCATGTAGTCCACTGCGAATATGCAAGTAGTCAACATACGTACTTAATTTTAAAACTAAACATAGAAAACAAGGCGGACAGAGATACAAGAAATTTCTGAATTTTTCATTTTCGTCATTGGGTTTAATTCATTAAATAATTATTGAACACAGATATTTATCTGGATTGAGCTTCAGAAGTTTATTATTTGGTTATTATATTTGTATGAATAAAGAAATTTCATTATGTCTCAGTACTCTTAGTACATGTTTATCGTATTTCCAAAACCATCGAAATCGTATAATGAATTGAACGTTATATCACATTGATTACAAATTTTACAAGTACGTTTAGACCCTAAATTTAATCATACGCCTAATACTCTAAATTTAATCAAACAGGGCTACATTCAAGTCATGATGGAGCACGCGTTATTCTTGAGCTTCTATGTATCGTCTGAATGGTTGACATGTCGTCATTCACATGATTAAATATTCCAATAAACCCCATGAAAGTAAAAATACGAAGTGAAAAGAAATTTATTTTGAGTGGTAATTACCAAAACATGGAGTAATGCAAAGTCCCGGTTTTCCTGGACAGGCATCACAAAATACGGTAGTTTTTTTAATCCTACCAAATGAATAACACACACGGCATCTTTTAGTCGGATGAATGTTATTTCCTCTTGGTTGAAACTTAGATGGAAAATGCGAGTTTGAAGCACACGACGCATTTCGAGGTATAAGAGGTTGCCTCCCTACCCCTGTTTCACACAGAAAGAGACGAACACATGACATTAAGAAATTTTGAAAATTTTCCTGGCCCCCGTAAATGGAATAAACAATGTGGGCATTGAGGCACATTCGTTGAATAAGATGTATACACACTTTATGGAACCAGCGGTATGATTTTCGAGTTGCGTCATAAGTATGTAAAATTTGATCAGCACGATCAACTCCTCCCATAAATTTGTTATACTCCGACATGGTAGTACTCTTTCTAAAAATTATTCTCTTTCCACCTTTTATAACACGCTGACAATCGGAAAGAGCAACTTTATTTTTTGTATCAATCATAAAAACAATTTTCTGTCCAGACGACTTTCTATCACAAAATTTAGATAGAAGCAAGTCGTCCGAACGCAAAAACTTTGTCTCTCTTACATTTACCACGGCCTCCTGAAGCATGGGCGGGACACCACGGTTCGGACGAATAGTGCCGACTACAAGCGTTCTTCTTGATAATAAATAATTGGCCAACCTGACACTGTTGAACCAATTATCACACCAAACAGTGTATCCTAAATCCAATAGTTCATCACAAAGATGAACAACGATTCGCTCCGAAACACTGAGACTGGAACAAGCGGAGGCAAACTGATCATGATCTGCTTTTACAGTGTGAAATGAAAAGTTCAATGTAAAGCCAGAGTCACTTTCGCATAAAAAATAAATTTTGATTCCGAAGCGCCTTCTCTTCGCCGGTATGTATTGTTTAAAATACAGCCGACCTTTATATAAAAGTAAAGACTCGTCCACAGTCACATTCTGAGATGGCCTATACACATCCTTACAAATGGAACGAATCAAGTTAACAAATGGCTGAATCTTACGAAGACAGTTCTCTTCGCCACCGAGATTTTCATAATTTGCGAATCGAATGAAATGTAAAATCAAGAGAAAACGATCTCGTGTAAGAGAAAATTCGGAGTGAAGGAAGGGAGTACAAACTAAATCATCAGTACTCCAGTAGTCAGTGAGTTGAGGCTTCCTCACGACGCCCATCAGCAGTACAATACCGATGAATTTCTTCATTTCGGCGAAAGAGCAATTAGTCCAATTTCTAAAGCGAGAATGGGGCTTTAGAGCTTCTGTTTGAAGATAGATCGAAGCACGAATATTTGTAAATTGCACAAGTGTTTCGATTAACTCATCCGTAATAAAAAAACTGAGAGCACTTCTGCAAATGTCAACATCACTTGTGTTTGACAGCATTGCTTCTTCATATGTTGTTCGAAGACCGGGGGCACCGAGAAAGGGTGGGAGCTCCGAGCGACTATCGTTCGCCTCTTCGACAAATTTCCACGGACTGGCAATTTGAGCAGAAGTCGTGCGAGAAACAGCAGCGGAGCCGGAAGCGGAGGACACGAAAGAATCCTTGAGAATAGGTGGAGAATCAGCTTTGGCGAATGACGTAAAATTAACAGGTGATGGATCGGGCGGCAACATAGTCAACTGCGGTAGGACGGAGTCATCAAGATCAGAAAGCTGATCTGAATCATCAGAGTCGCTTTCACTAACATTATCCATTTCGTCGTCACTGTTTAGGCAGATCAATTCTACAGTACGATCCAGTGAATATCGTTTGCGGTACATAATAGTTAGTGTTCACAATCTCAGTTGGAAAAAAATCAGTTCTGAAGAAATCAGGTTTATTAGCCAAATATTAGCAAATGCACTGTTTGAGATAAAAGGGTTTCCGCGTCAACGTTTGGATGACAATGACATGTTTTGCGATAAGAGATACCGATACGCCCCCAAGTAAAAAAATGTTCTCCAAAGTTATCAACATTTCGTCCTTCATTATCTTATCACTTTAACACGTGTTTTCCCGCTGAATTTTATGGCTCGTAGAGCAGGCCATGCCGCACTGAGAGGAAAACTTCTTATGACTCGCACAGCGAGCCATCCGCATGTGAAAGAATAATTTTTCAATACATTAGCCGCTGTGAAAGGGTTAATTTTCAAAGAATTTTTGAATCGTCATAAGTTAAGTATATAAGGACATTCTGGAAGGAACGTGAACGTATCTTCGGTCATTCCACGACAGGATTTGCCATGATTACCAATTTACCTATTCTTCTGATAAAAATGAGGAACAATGATCGAATAAGCAATGAACACTGATAGAGTAATATAAAATGATATTGTCCTACATTTATTCCTAATGGATAAATATCATAGAATATTTTTATTGGCTAACATGAAGGTAAGCACATTACAATCAATAAAATGGACATTATAAAAACTATTTACAAAATCTTATAAAAGATGAGCTAAAACGCTTCGTTTGGGCACTTGGTGGACGTAAAGGGTAAGAATTCCTTGGCGTGGGTAGACGTGGAAGAAAAAGTTCTCTTACAGGATGATCGTCTGAAGGCAACACTTGACGCATTAGCCTCGAACACGCCTTATCAGCAGCACCTTCAAAATGATGATTATGGAACGGCAGAATGAATATATATATACAACAAATAATGTTTACCGCCATCTGTAACATTTTTATTCAAATGAAGGTCTTTGGATTATTCAAATGTGAACTCAAGCATTGACATGTAGTTTTCAGGCTCTGAATTTTATTAAGAGAAGTCGAGGTTACCATAAAAAAGGGCCATCCGACTGACAGAAAGTTTTCTGAATATTTGGCACTTTTGTGAATGTGGCGTCTATCGATTGAAATTTACTTACAATCTCATTGGAGGGTGTCATGCAGTAAATGGCTAAGACTGACATCCCTTGTTTTTCTCTGGACTGAACCATCACTCGGCAATTCCCGAAAATGCAATACAGAGCGCGATAGTAGATTTCCTTAAATCATGTCAGTCTTAAACTCGTTTTAACGGGCAAAACAATAAAGAGATGATTCCTCGCCAACAAAATTGTCATTTTTAATGAGAAACCTTGATTGATTTTTAAGCACACACTTTTTACAATCTTGCAAAAAACAAATATCCGAAGAAGCTTTACTGTTTTGAAATCATTAGGTCAATCAGTGACGAATTGCGAAAAAAGCATTGTAACAATTGGTAATATTATTGGTAGCACGAGCGTAATTGTCACCGTTAATGACTTTTCTTGGCCGTCTGCGGATGCAGTTTTTCAATTGCGACGAAATCGGGTGTCAGGTTCCTCTCTAGTGCTCCCCCTGCCCATCATCGCGTTCCACAGAATTAGATTCTTCTGCGCGCTCTTCGGTTTTCTAGAATGGAAGGGTCGTATCTAACCTAAATATCGAAATGGCACATCACAGAATTAGACAACTTGCTCCATCTCGAATGGATAATTCGTGTATCGCTTGCTACTGGAAATGGCAAATAATAAGCTGTCAACAAAGGACACCAGAGCCAGTGAGAGGCGTGTGTGATGTGATAATTATTCGCGGATGAATGCTTCGATATGCTACTCCGGTTCACAATTTAAGCTTGACATCTGCACCAATGGGTATACTCTTCTCTATTTCGTTATTCTATCTCATCAGATCAATGGTGATTTAGGAGCCTCCCACGCCATGCATTTGTACACCAAATTGAATCAGATACACAACCTCTTGAGGTGATCACTTCAAGAAAATATTTCCATTGCCGCTTTTTTCATTATCTCAATGCTCCATGGTGCTATAAGTACCTCGATTTGTATATGGGGCTACCGATATAGCTTTACAGAGTGGGCGCATTCATAACTTATGCAGCACTTTCAGTCGAACACATTATGCCTTTTCTGATTACAAGTTTATGAAGTGCAGCTTGCAATTCTCCCTCGCAGTTTCCCTCAAATATGTCAACATTACTCAAACTTTCCTGGTTCCCGATTGACTGACCAAGTAGAAATCATTTAATCATTATCGAAGATGTTGGGATCGGACATTTTCGTTAGAAAGTCCAGACAAATTAAGTGTCTGACTCCCCAATTCTAAGGATTTGATCTTCTCTTCCATGTTTCTTCTGCACTTCAGATCAGTGCTCGTACGAGAGCTCATCTAGCACCTTTAAAACTTTGACAAACATACAAGATGGTCATATGCAAATTTATTGCCCTATACCGAGTAAAAATTCTTAGATCGCATTCCTCTTGATGATTTACCTCGATGATCTGCATTTTTTGTAACAGAAACATGCTTTTTAAATGTTGCTGCAAACGTTCCTGCCATTCGATTATCACTTCTAGACTTTTCATTGGACAGAGTTTTGGGACCTACTCGTATTTCACCACCAACCTATAATAGGCCTATTTATGCGTATATCTTCACGTGATTAGAAGTAAACATGATTGTGATTTCAGAAACTAAATTTTAAACACCCGCGGACTGAAATTTTGAAATCCTGGGACCCATTCAGGGTTGCGATCACGCCATGACGAAATTTCCGGAAAATTTTGTATAACTTAAATTTGATATCAATTAGTTAGTAGTAGGGAAACCAATCACTACCCATGCGGTAACCTTCAAGACATACATGTGCACTCTAATGTGTCTAATGTTGTCGACTAGTGCTCCCTTTAATGAGCAGTTATGCATTTACATGCATGTATAATTCTACAAGTAAAGCAGCTTCATTCACAGTATTCCTCCGCACCACTGTTAACGTAAATTACATTCCTGGTTATACGAATACCTTCACCCCCTATCATTTTATTGTATTTCTGGACGAATCTCAAGACCCAATAAATTTTAGGCAAATTTTCCGGAGAAATCTCACCCCTGGACCCATTCATATAATAATTCAAAGAAAACACGAATGATGCTAATTTCTGCGCTATGAATCCGCAGATCTATCTATAGTCAACCAAATGGAAGTTGCAGCTCTCCTTCCTGTTAAAGCCATTGGTTGGTACTAACTGTCGTAGAATAAATCAACCGCGAAAATTTTGACAAGAGTAACTTATTATGCTTGTTTTTTGTCCACACCTACTCAATTTCGCACGGATTTCAATAAAAGTAGTACCAAAGTGATCAGGAGAAACTGCTGATTAAAAAAGCTGGTGGATTTGACCATGTGTCATTTTTTCGACCCTGTATAGCCCACCCCTAATTCTTCTGGTATAATGTTAAGCATGACTATGTTTAGATTTAGCTTTAAGTTTTTGTGTCATTTATAATGTGCTTACGAACTTACAGATCTGCTTTACAGAATTCAAACAGACATTTTTTAATGAAGTACTTGGTGAGACTTGAATGGAATGAATGAAGAAATTTATATGGCACGATTTCCTTCCATCGCATGTTAAATCCGACTGTTAGGTGTCACTTTCATAATTCGAGATTGTTTGTTAATTTGACTTCTGATGGTATTTCTTCCAAGTGTTCTATCAGCTCTTCAATATAGCCTACCTCATTCCGTCATTTTTCCTGCGCATGTGCAGGTTTGCGAAAGTATAGAGGGCAAAATTCGATGCAGACAGACCAGTCAATCAATTAACTGAAATTATTCGACTTTCGCAATCGATTGATTACAATTCTTCGATAACATCGACCAATTAACTGCATCCTTTGGATTAAGCAATCAATTAATGCAATTATTCGATAGCAATTTTCAATTAATTGCGATTAATATATTGCAACACTGCTAATGTTTGACCACCCTCTAAAAGATTACTAATACCCTAACTATGAGCCTAAGCCTTGTCCTAACCATGACACAATGACCTTTGCCTTAACCTGTAAGACTTAACTAAGCGTAGAAAAACTTTAAATCTACTATCAAATATTTTTGAGTACAACTAACAATAAGGCAGTACCCAGAAAGCTCTTAACTTTGAAAATTACCTCCTTGTAACACAGAAGCATCTCAAAGTCTATTAGTATATGTTACGACATTTTTATGAGCCACTTCCACTTTCCTGGATCCATCACTGTGTTAATTGAGGAATGCTGCGAGGCACACACATGATAATTTCACAAGTTTAGCATTTGTAATACGCATGCATCACGAGTATCTCCCCTAAATACGCATCAGCTGCCGAAATTCGTTCGAGAATAATGACTTTCCAGAATTCGAACTTTTAACACGCGAGACATAAGACATGGATGTTAGAAGTAGCAGACCATCACAAATATCCTATCATAATGAACAATAATGGAGTCAAATGAATTCTCGATAAACACAGAGCTAAGGGATCTAACTAATTCTGAAAAAAAACTGACTAAATAATATATAGATCCAACTAATTATATTACAGTAGAACCCACGTATAACGTACTTCAAGGGACCTAAAAAATTGGTACGTTATATCCGACGCATGTTGTATCCGAGGTGTGCAAGAACAAGCTGTATAAGAAGTATTGAAGCCTACTTCTGCACCAAATTAAGTTGTCAATTGCAATAGTAAGGTCCTATCCATCATGACCAGTTAAAATTCTCACTATGCATCACCATAAATACATGTACATGTAACGTACATTTATTTGTTTGACCTGGCCCTACACATGTATGATCATGCCTACTCGAGAAAACAGCATAGTGTCTCAACAATTCTCTATTGTGTAAGAAAAAATGCAATATTCTGAACATGAATCTAAAAATCTGAATGACTAAAAAACAATGTAAACAGCGCAGTGACGCGTTAAGAAGACACCATCACAGACAATGTCTTGATTCCAGTTCACTTCCATCGATTGGTCATTGGACGGATTCGACACTCAAAAGTTGTCCTCCTCCAAGCCAATGACAAGAGCTGTTGCTGCCATCATCAAACGCAGCAAGTTATTGTAGAATCGTGTCAGCTTCGTTTCGATGATTCAGAATACTTTAAGTACTTTCATCCCTAAGTACGTTGTAAAAAATCAAAATTTGCTCTGTGGACCCTTGAAAAGAGTTCGCTATATCCGAGTAGTACGTTATAACCGAGGCATTTTATATAGACATAATAGGAATTTTTGTCCGTGCCTGCAGAAGGAGTACGTTATATCCGAGAGTTCGTTATAACCGAGTCCGTTATAAGTGGGTTCTACTGTATGTAGAAGTAGGCTAGAGACTCCTTCACACATGACATTGAATGTAACAATCTATCATTGAATATACACTTATAATGATGTACAGCTGCACTATTTGCACATTGTACAGCGATGAATATATCTTACTAACGAGACTAAATGTTTAGTCCATAATATTAAGACACTCCATTTCCCATCAAGTACATAACAAAATTCACCCATAAGTCTAAGTATGATACTAAAATCTAAATAACGTTGTAGCAGACCTTGACATAGGATACAAGAAAAGTGTAGCAGTTAATGACATGTAAGATTCGGATATCAATTCTATCCGTATTTAAAACATGTGGATAAATTTCAATTTTTTGAGTATGAGCGCTGTACTACAAGTCTTCATCCAAATATGTTTGCTCCAAATCGACGCCGTCTTCTCATTTGGGACACTTTTCGAGCCAACATGACTTCTGAATTTAAGTGCGTGGCTCAAAACCTGAGGTTGGATATGCCTTTTATTCCATCAGACTGCACTAGTGTGGTTCAACCAGGAGACGTTTTGCTCAACGAACCTTTCAAATCTTTTATTGAGCAGAAGAAAGTTGATTATGCGAAGTCTGCTCGAAAGCTACCAAGTGGGAGATTCAAGCCACCGGATGTGCCACGCGTGATTGTTGCGGCATGGAAACAAATTGAGAAAGACGTGATAATCAGAAACCTTCGTGTGCGCGGTATCACATTGAAAACGGACGGATCAGAAGACGACGAAATCGATCCTTTCAAAGAGGGCAAACAACTCTTCCAGCCACGAGCAACTCTTCAAGGAATTGAGAAGACAGGTGCTTCAGTCAAATCGAGAGAGAGTGAAAATTCAACTGAAATGGGTAGCACCAACAGCGAATTCTAATTCGATCGACATTCGACAGCGAAGATTCAATTTTTGCACAGAGTGATGCTGACAGTAGCGATTTCCAATCCGACAGTGCACGTGCATGAATAAAATAGCCTGCTCAATAGTGTTTAAAAAACACATGTCTTAAAAAAGGGAGATGCCTTTACATAGGGAAACGTCTTTATAGAGGGTAAGATGTCTTAATAGATAGAGTTGTCTTAATATAGTTCTTACTTGTATTTCTCGAAAAATTCGGTTATTTTTCCTAAATCGCAATTTTTACCGTTATATATATATATGTTTGCACATATTGGGATATTTCGAGTCCCTAGCCTCGAGTAAAGTATCTCATTTTAAATGTTTGTCTGACGCTGATTGAATGTAAATCGGAATCGACTCGGTAACGAAGCATTTTGCAGAATGGTATGTAGTGTTCATTTTGAGTTGATGACCTAACTTCCAAGCGAAAACTTAGACAAAGCATACTTATACAGGTGCTCTACAAATTACGAATAATTTTGCTAATGGACCTAGGGAAATTTTTATCAACAATAGTTTTCAAAAAGAAAGAAAGATTTTCACAATGACTATTTACTAATATCTATATACATGCATAATATTTCTTACACGCCAGATCACACCACACATGCACACTATGAAAGCACTACCAGTGCATTCACTGTTTTATTTGACAGATCAATAGACCTGTAAAGCATCTATAGCTTAGCATTCACAAAGCTTATTTATTTCACACAAACATGTTGTATTTGAGCCTATAGCTAAATTGATGTCTGACTTTCATTTTTCAAAGAGCAATGACAGCATGTATTGATATTACAAGAAAATCTGATAAATCTTAGTAAAAAATGTTTGCAAAGCTATTTCCGTCTCTTGTTCCCTTGTGCTTCAAGA
This sequence comes from Prostheceraeus crozeri, assembly GCA_907163375.1. NCBI lineage: Eukaryota > Metazoa > Platyhelminthes > Polycladida > Euryleptidae > Prostheceraeus > Prostheceraeus crozeri. Next base: position 39,280 of record CAJQUW010003057.1, read on the forward strand.
TCAGTTTGATGTGACATCTATCGCATGTATCTTCAGGACGGATTCGGAAGTCAGGTTTTCCATCTTTTTCTTCAAGCTTGGATGTAAATATGAAGATCTTCAATTTATTCAGCGAATTTCGCTGTGGATTCCTACAATTCCTACACTGTCACATCAACTTACATCTTCTGAAGCTCGCATCAACGGATGTTCAAACAAACTGCAAAATAACATTTCAAATCTTAATTACAATATGCCCGTTCTATTTGAAGTTCGAAGGGCCAGCACCGGTAAGGAGGAAGGTACCAGCAATTATGTCTTGTAGCAAGGCATGAGGAAAAAGGCTGGATCGATGTCAGCACAATAAGGCAATGCACAGCCGCACAGGTGAAATGGAGATCACACTTAGTTTGGAATACAAACATTCGTCGAATTCATGCATACATTCAACACAATTTTTGATGACCACTTGAAAAAAAGATGTTACTTGTTGTCTGTCTTAAAGACACCAAACTTTCAAGTATCACAACAAGCAGCGGATACATGTTGCGAAAATCGATATAATCTCATTCTTACAAAATAACTATCGCTTGCGGTGTTCCAGTAACAAGCAAAACAAGACAAACACAAGATTCAAACCTACAAACATGCAAGAAGAGTGACATTAATTCAATACATAAAATGAGGGGAAGGGATCAATGAGACAACATTGCGATCGAAGTGTCCGCAAAATCCTTCAAGATATTTGAGACTATGTTCGGGCAATTTTCTCAAGATAAAGTTAAGGTATTTGGACGTTTTCCGACATCCAACTGATCGGTTGTCCGACATGAAACTGAGATTATAGTAGACCGCCAACTGGGGTGTGGCACACCCCAGGATCAATAAAATCCCTCTATGGTATAAAATTGACTAATCGTCATGTTTTCAATTACTTTTTGATTCATACGTAATATTGTAGTATTGTAATACATTTTAAGCAAAATATTCCAAGTCATAGATATCGGACGAATGTTTAGTACATAGATATTTCATCAAATGAAAACTATAGAAATCATTTTTATAATTATTTATGTAATGAAAATGACTATTTTAATTGTTTCAAAATAATTTAATTGCTTCAATCGCCTTGAATTGTCAATAGCAGTCACTTCTTAATTGTCAAACTTGTGTAGTCATGGACAATTACTTAGGCTGATAAAGCTAATAGATATCTGCCGTAAACCTAATAATCATAAACATAAAAACATGAGGAACGCTTCCTTTTCGGTTGAAGGACGCATTCCTGGTTTTAAACCGCTTCGAAAATTGATGATGTTGTGTGCACTTGAGCGACCCACAGTACTTGGAGGATTGCTTGACCATACAGTACCAGATGGAGAAATAAAAGTAAAATCTTGTTGTGGAGTGTCGTCGTCATTATCACTACACATTTCGTCATTTCGACTGACAATTCAGCAAGTTGATTATTTTCTAGTATATCATCGACTATCAAGTCTCTTTCGTTGACAAGATCTAGATGATCACCTGCAGTTTCATCGTTGTGGATATCGCGCTCGTCATCGGCCTCGCTGTCATAAAAAACATCTGTATTGTCTTCTTCGTCGCATTCTAATACTGCTCGTAAAGCAGCCTCTTTGCACATACGCTTTGGACGAGATATTTTGAAATGACAGCTGCAAGCAAAGCTTTCTTGTGTTGAAAAAATTCAAATATTTCTATGACGACATGACTCTCATTGCCTGCAAAGCATTGCCATCTTTATTTTAGTATCATTTACTGATTGACATAGTAATCGAAATTTGACATTCACGTAGAAATAGGTCGTGTTCAAACTACTACCAGAGAAATAGTTCAGATGCAATCATGATTTGCATTAACTGAACGTAGAAAGGGCACTGAAATATGGTAATTATCTAATCAGAATGTGGGGTGTGCCACACCCCTATTGGCGGTTAACATATGTTACTTTGATGTCTATGGTAATACCATCAAAAATAATATTTTTGATTGGATGTAATAATCTCTTAGATGGAACAGTAAAAGTCATGAAATATGATGCACCATTGATAAATGTAGATACTATTTCTGATTGTTTAACCATTGACTAGGGTGTGACACACCCCGGAATTCGGACAACCGTTAAGAAAAAGTTCCTGCATTCGGGCGTGAGTAGGATCACTGGAGTGTCTTAAATCTTGCACCAATTAAAACAGACTGTGCTGCCGAAGAATCATAAATAGTTGATTTATTCCTGTTAAATGACACTTAATACATGACTGTGAATGTGAAATTTTCGCGCTGGCCGGGACACTGTCCTATCTGACCACGGGGGAGGGCCTATTCCGGATGCGCCTCTATATTTCTATCTACAGTGACCACATGAGATCACTTTTAAAGGTTTACCTTCTTGCCAGCAGCTGCATTTTGTTCTACAATCGGGTGTAAAGATCTTAATTAGTTTTGCTAGTTACAGACAAAATGTAACCAGAAAGTCTGCAGGGTATGTGCATCACGATGAAATTCCAAAAGATATTCCATTTCTCATTTTCTAGAACTTCACATGTATATACAAGGCTTACTTAAATGACGCTAATGACGCATGCTTAAATAATTATGTAAATCCACATTAACTTGTACGTAACTAATACGCGTATACTATTGTTAATTATGAAATCAAAAAATCAGTCGAGGTATGAAATGCGGTCAATATAACTCCCTTAAATGAACATGGTAACCTTAATTCATAGATGACGCTAACTGTTTGACTCAATTTGGCTTTGATCTTTAACGGTTAAATGATGAACCCGGGTCTGGCCAGACCCGGGCTATCTTTCATACAAGATATCTCCAAAACTAAAATCGACAGGAGGCTGAAATTTCATGACTTTTCCACATTATTCGAGTACTCAATCTGAGAGCTTTTGTTAGAGTCCACGATAGTTTGTTTTACTACATCGAGCCTATGACTAGGTAGATGATGAACCCGGGTCTGGCCAGACCCGGTCGTGTCTATGGCATAACGGGCTATCTTCTCGTCTGATAACGGTCTTATTTTCTGTCAGTATGCGCTATTAGTGAAGTTCATGACTTTTCTTACTTACATTCTCACTTTGTAAACCTTAGACTCGACTGTTGTAAAGCATAATGTACTTGCAGTACTTGTAAAGCTACTCATCAAGGTCAAATGTTTGTGCATCGTTCGCAGCATCGCCTACCCAACGTGTGTGCTTCTCATGGATTACCTGCTTGGTAACACATGGTAACATCTAGAGAATCACACACACACAAGTACACGCGCGCGCTTATTGCCCATCTGTTTTTCTATTTGATAAGAAGGAATCAAGGGACCAATGGGAGTCACAAAATCGTCTGATTGAATAAATTCATTTTTCTTCCCTTATATGCACGAAGGAATATTCTGCGATTGTCTACTCATGTATTGGTATGTCAATGGCATCTTCTAATGAAAGACGTCAACTACCGCCCCGCAATGCCCGGTCTATTGCATTTGCTAATATCAATCTACAATACGATGCTGATGAAGAAGACAATTTTCCTGTTGGAATATCAAGTAAGCTGAGTGTGAGGGATCGTTGAAGGCCAATCTATGTGAACAGATTTGAGGGGGAGGGAGGGTTCGAGGAGCTGTTTAGTGTCTGTTCATGGTGGGAGGGTGAAATGCAATTTATACTAGTACACGTGAATACTTATGGGGAGATTAGAATTAGCTACTGTTTACGTACTTATATGTAGGATTGTAAGTGGAAGTACCGGTAGAGCCATCCGTTACTATTTTGAAATGACCAGCTTGAATCTTGAGCTATGTTTAGGCACAGATATACATATGACTAGACTAATGGAGATTTCAGAAGAAGGACCAAGCTTGTACTATGTACGTACTGCAGCCCGTTGTAAAGTGATCAATCCACTCAGATTCATTGACAATAGTTTATTACACAACTCCTTTTAGGCCTACGTGTATTAAGTTGTTGCGTCTTTGCTTTTACAGAAAAGTTCTGTGCCGTAGAGTAGCCGTAGCCGACATGTACATGTAGGTTGATAACGATGTCACCCATGTTGTGATTGCCTATTGGCTATGCGTGTAGCCTACATTTAGACCTATCAGCAGACAACCAGCCGATATTTATGGATATAAAATTTATGGACTGCCCATTGAACTTATCATCTGACTATGTACACTGTACTGCATATTATTATAGCAATGTTACAGATGTATACATGAACACATGTACGTGTACATCGCTATGCTATACATATGTAGCCCTGCACATTCAACTTGCCGGTAACTCTAAATGAAATCATCTCCATTTCAGCTGATGATGTTGCAGCTAGTGCTGTGATAAATGACAACGATGCAGGCAGCGACGAATATGACTCCCTTGCCGAGATTTCTGGTAAGTGATTTAGCTCTTGCAAATGTTACACCCATACTTGTTGCAATGATTTTACAATCGGCGTATCATTTCATTTCAGACCAAGTTGCTGCTAGTGGCCATGTCAGTGATGAAGAGTTGAGTATAGAGGCTTTAGAGGAGATGGATTTCAGCGGAGAAGAGGACGACGACGACGAGACTCCCTCCCTAGTGGCACCTGCCCTAAGAGCTCCCACTGGTCTCTTGTGGTGTCTTCAGACGGCCCAGCAGCATCCACCAGCCAGAGAGCCAGTGCGCAACTCTTTCCGTGCTTCTCACATTGGATTCAGTGTCGGGTTTCATCCTCAGACACCATCAGAAGCATTCAAGGCATATTTTGGTGACAGTTTGCACCTGACACTTCTCCATACTAATCGTGAGGGTCGCCGTATCGCCGCTGCTAAGCACACTACATGGAGACCATTATCAATGACTGAATTTGAAGCCTTCGTAGGTCTGCATCTGATTGCTGGCGCGTTGAAGGCTGGGCACCGTAACACTCGGGAGCTTTGGGATCTCAGAAATGGCAATCCGATATTTAGGGCTTCAATGAGTTTCCAGCGATCCCAGCAGATCAACGCTGCTCTTGGATTTGATAACAAGATGAGACGTGACCGCACCGATCCACTGGCTCCTATCCGTGAAGTTGTTGATCAAGTGAACTCAAACTTGGAAAGTCACTATGATCCGGGATCCCTTCTGTGTGTTGATGAACAGCTCGTGGAGTTTCATGGTCGTGTTCGCTTTCAACAGTATATACCTTCGAAGTAAGCCTAAAAAGTTTGGTATAAAGATCTTTTGGATTACGGACGCTGAAAATAGCTTTCCTTTACGCTGCCTTGTGTATGTTGGGAAAGAAACCCTACCGGAATCGGAGCGAGACTGTCCAATCAGTGCATCTGGCCAAGGCATACATGGGTGTCGGGAGGAATATTACTATGACAATAAACAACAGCCTCCTGTTCTTGACCATCAATTGGAGGAATATTACAATGGACAATTGGTTTACCTCGGTCAATCTGTGCGATCGACTCACAGATGCCAAAACTATAGTGTTGTTGGAACCATCCGCAGCAACAGGCGTGAGGTTCCTCCCGTTGCGAAGTCTTCTCAAGGAAGAACGAAAGATGACTCTCGGCATTTCGTATCTGGTCAAAAGGTGCTATGCTCCTATTTTGACAAAGGCAATGCACCCGTTCTCCTTCTATCGACAAAGCACACCTATGACAAGCACAACGAGAATGAGAAGCCCGAAATCGTGGAATGCTACAATGCGACAAAGTCGGGAGTCGATAACCTAGACAAGTTGGTCCGTACTTACCGAAGCCAACGGAAGTGCCGGAGATGGCCCTACGGTGTGTTCATGGCACTGATGGATGTTGCTGTTATTGCAGCCATGAGAACAATGGCAGCTACGAACCATTACTCCTTCAAGATGGATCTTGGCTACGAGATGACCCTCCCTCTTGTTCGTCAACGTGCTACTCATTCTCGTCTAACCAACTCAATCAAAGTGGCCATGGAGTTGGTCGGTATCAAACCCAACATCTCGCAGCCTGCTGTCGACAGCAACCAGCAACGTCAACGCTGTCGGATCTGCTTGGATGAAGGTGTAAAGGAAAGGAAGACTCGCTTCAAATGTGATGAGTGTCAAAAAGCCATCTGCATACAGCATGCAACAACCGTCTATTATTGTCCTGATTGTATGTGATACTTATGAACTTTCTCCATTACTCAGTAATGGAATACAGCAGCTGACTATTTCAATTATACTGGTACCTGGATGAATTGTGTTTTACATTATAATACGTACAGTATGTAGGCCTATAATTGACAACTGCTATCACTTTTTAGATAAGCCAGATAAACATATATTTCCACAGACTACATGGCATCACCTAAAACAGTTTCACAACATAGGCCTACTGTGGTAAGCATATAGGCCTAGTTATTAGCTGAAACTAGCTAAATGCAGAAGCGAAGTGATGATAAACCATGGTATTCTAAAATCCAATGTTCCTACAACCTTCACTATAGATAAATAGCGGTGCTTATCTTCAATTTTATTACGGGTCTGGGCAGACCCGGGTTCATCATTTACCTAGTCTTACGTGAGGACATCATTTAACCGTTAACAAATTTGAATCTATACAATCAATAGCTTAACTACACACGAAAATTAACGAACGTTGCGCACTACTTACGTTTAGGTTCTCCATGACCAGTGATTGCAAACGTGTTGGCTTGAAGTGAGGCTTGGACTTTGGGATTGTTGAAATGGATTACTGTACCGTCATCTTTCAACATATTCACCTGAAATGAACTACAATCAATCACAACATCTTCATCAACCAGAGAGAGAACGACTCACCTCCTCAATTTCAGGAATGGTATTGACTGCCATTTTTTTTAAAGAAGTCTGCAGTCGCTTGTCATCAGTCACTTGGTTTTTGTGGACAACCTTCTTCTTCCGCCTAGCTGAACCTTTGCCACCGATACGAACAGAATCGCCTAAGTTACGCAATTTCTCAATCCTCGCTGCGCGATCCATAGTTGGAAATCTAGAAGGTGAACAATTCAGTGTTTCAACTTTTTTTTATTTTTAATTCTTTTGGGTTTAGGGTGAATTTAGTGGATTTTAAATAGCCAGATCTTCAGCAGCACTTTTCACAAGTACTCTAGTGCAACTAAAGAGGTCCTGCTTTGCATATTGACGAGCGGTTATACAAATCATATGGAAATCCAGCATGAAAAAGTACACGCCTGCTTGAAACAGATCAACAGAGGCTGAGGCTACGATCACTGATCTACATGCGCGCGGCAGATTATCTCAGATGGAACTGGTTGCTGCAAGTCGCTGAGGGGACACGAACATTGGGGTGTTGCTGTTTGTGAAGCGGCGGGATGTCGGCTGCAGTGTTCCCATTCCAGTTTTTGATATTTCCTCCGCAGCTGCAAAAAATTTCCGCAGTCTAATTTTGACGAAAAATCCATCAAATCCCAAAACGAGTTGGACCGCTTAGCTACATGCCCAATTCCCATGTGTTCATGATTAGCCAACCTACCTCATGATATTATTAATGTCAGTTTCATGATATTAAGGCTAAACCCACTTTCAACGTGTTGTTTCTCACCCAGCTTCTCACCAATAGTTCAAATGTCCATGTGGCTATGATTTCAAAGAAAATGGCAGCAACTTTTGGCATATTTCGTGACCGTACCGGAGCAGTTATTTCATCGTAGAATTACGTTTTTGATGTAATTCTGTTTGAGTTAAAATCAATTTTATCGCATGAAAGCAAGACTAGTACCACAAATTTCATACCCCAAGGTTATCTTACATATATAGTATCTATTAAATACATTTCCACGAGATGAATTTTTTGCAGCAAGAAGGTAAAATCGTAGAGATGAGTCGTCAAGGAATACATTCGACTTGGATGCCAACGAATCATTACATAAGGGCCTACCTGATGCAGGCTGAGCAGCCAAAAATTTGGTCATTTCATATAGCTCTAACTTAGCTTAAATAATAATAGAATTATTTGAACCAATTATTCTTCGATTATAAAACAGAACGTTACTTCAATGAAATTATGTTTTTGTTATTTATCAAAAGAGTTATTGATGGCATTTGAAATCGCTTTCGCAGTCTCTTGTTCATTTCTTTTTTCTTGATAATTCATTTTCTTGTGTCTCAATTATATAATCTTAGACATTCCCATCAGCATCAAACAGGAGGAATTGGCGTTGACATTCTTCAACAAACTAAGATAGGCTATCTGGGGCCTGTTTCATAAAATATATCACTGCTTTATATCAGCATTTTTATCAGTGTGGAAAATTTTTTGCGTTTCTTAAAATAAATATAAAGCAGTGATTTAAAGCAGTCGAAATTAACAGCGTTTCACAAAACCAAATATTAAGCAGTGATTTATATCAGTCCCACACTGCTTAAAATCAGTATTTTAAGCAGTCTGGAAAAGAATTGCGTTTCACAAAGAAGTGTCAGTAGCGCGCGAAAATTGAAAATATGGAAATTCACTAATAGAAATGTGAAAATTTCTATCAACCTCTTGAGGTTGATAAATCTGTGAATGGTTTTCGAGGAAGTTATAGAAACTTAAAATATCGGAGAAATGATTGCAAATACAACTTAAAAATGGGAAAACGGCTTTTGATTTTCAATTTTACTGTCAGTAGCAAACTATTTGTCAGAATGGCGAATTTGGATACTGTTTATTGAAAAATTCTTCCTTTGAAAAGTGGCAATGCTATGACGATAAAACGTCCGGTAACACCAAAATTATAAAGGGTTGCTTTGAGGGCTTCAATTTCTTTCGTGTAATGAGGTACGGCATGTCATGAAATCATTTCAATATTAAAAGACGTTGAGGTATTGACTTTTACATACATCGATGACAGCTAGAAAAAAAGATTCTCAAATATTCCACCATTTGCCTCAGATTAACTTCTCTAATTATTATTTCAATTACTGTCAAACATAGAGTAGGTATATTAGGTAGAGTGGAAACTCCGCATTTATTAAATCCCCAATGTGTATACACTTTCGATTTTATTAAATGAACTCGAGGTGAATACAGTTGGAATTGTCTCCAAATGTGAGACATGCACATTTATGCAGTTTGAAGAAATTACCACGGAATTGACTGATTATGATAGTATAAAGCAGATGGGAATGAGATTATTTTACAGATTGTCCGTGTCATGACAACCTCGGAGCGGTAATGTTTGTTAAATTAGCAACTCGATGACCCCATTGCTTTCATGCTGAACCACAAGTGAATCTTCTTAAGCGCGATCTTATCACAAGCAGCTGGTTGAACAAAATAACAGAATCAAAGACAATGATTTTCATTACCTTTGAAAACTGTAAATGGGTGCACATCACTATTCAGATTCAAGAAATGAAACATGAATTTACTCAATCATAAATTCATGCCGATGAACATTGAATCAAAAATATGAAATTTCAGCCACGACAGCACAATAAAATCTCAACTTTTTATGAAGACTTCCATTATAATGCCGTTCATTACATTTTCTTGATCATCAGCACAATTTCCGCTTAGTTGCGATGCTTGTCAGCGAATATTCATTCCTTTTGATATCCAACTTGTTTCATACTACTTACAACGGGGAGTCATGTCGGTAGTAATTAAATTGGCAAATATTGAGGTTTTTCAAAATTGCTCAAATAATGTTTTGGACCGCAGGAACGTAATCTCCGAAAAAAAACAATCTTTTCATACAAAACTTTTCACTGTATACAGATACTTTTTTAAGTCGACACTCTACCTACATATCTACTCTATGCTGTCAAAAATTATTTTATTTACGAAGAATTATCCACAATTGTTTCAATCACTCAATCACACTGATATATATGTATATCAGTGTTTTCATCAGTCCGAAATCTTTATGAAACGCTATATGTATCACTGATTAATTTAGACTGCTTAATCTTCAGTCGGAAAATTAATTTTTATGAAACGCAATTTAAAGCAGTACTTTATATTTCACTGCTGAAAATGTCACTGATACATATCAGACTGCTTGATTTTATGAAACAGGCCCCTGGTATAGTCCATATATTGATATAGGGCCGCCGTACGATATTGAGCGGAACAGTCGGTTCACAGAGTGAAAATTGGATAAGAGAGAAACTAAATTAGTTTGATTTAGCTTTTTGAATTAATTGTAGAATAATTTTCAAACAATTCTTCATTTCATTTATCACTGTATTCACTGTTAAAAAAATTTCCGCATTCAAAAAAATTTCCCTCTGATTTTCCGCAGGATTTTCTGAATTTCCGCAGAGAATGGGAACACTGGTCGGCTGCCAGGAAAGCGTCCACTAACTTCTCTGTGAAGTCAAGCAGAAAGGCTCGCGGCTTTCCTTCCTCCACTACAGCTTGGTGTTCTTGGTCGCAGTTCATGGTTATGTGGCAGAGTCTGCAGTAGGCCTACAGATTCCGCTAGCGTTCACCCAGAATTCATTGGGATAGCTCTCTTACATGTGTGCCTTGTTGTAAGTTTTCACGCGCTCCCTAGGCATCATAGCAGAAATTTTTCAGGTGCATTTGTTTCTGAAGTTCTTTTAGCGAGTAATCAATAGCGCCGACTCACGCTAGTCGCCGTAGATGGTGGGAGCGCGGTTCCCAGTCACATACAATCTCCAACAGTCATTGGCTGGCAGACAAGGAAAAGCAGACGAGCCTATCATGGCGCCACCGGTAACATTTACATCTATAGGCAATGCCTGCTTTGGAACTGTCCTCAGACTGCATCGCGCTGCTGAGAAGACCAATATTAGGTCATTCTGCAAGCATCGGTCATTTTATATCCCTCTTCCCGGCAACTCCAATAGTCTAAAACTACAGAAAATGACTAAACATGATCAGACACAGAAAAATATGACAATATTACATTTCCCTAAAAATACGACAAAATATGACATGTCATAAAAATTGCCCATGTGACCAATCGATGCATAAACCAAACAAGTACATCAATGAAAACAAACGAAAAAAAACTGACAACTGACGACACATGTATGTTGTCAAAATTCATTAAATGCACTCCATATCTTAATGAAAATATTAAGCCAGCCAAAGTAGCTTCCCTATCTATGAAAGCTACGTTGACAAAAAAGTACATTCACTAATAAATAGTCAAGCTAAACTTGTAACAAATCACTCGTTTTTTTAATATCTTTGCATGATGACCTCTTTAAAGTGGCTAGCGCTACCATACCTGTTTAAATGGGGTTTCAACAGCGTGTTTAAACCATATGCCACGAAGTGATTTCAGATTTGCTTTTTCCCCGAGAATTTGTTGTCGAAACTAATCACACCATATTAATTTTTTGCCAAGTCACACTGGTTAGCATAGTTGCTGCACTACCGTTGGCATGAATGACCAATATTATGAGGGTATAAAAAGATTGATATCGAGCATTTGCGAGGTCGACATATAGAAAAAAACCTGAAATAGATCTTTTCGGCCAACTGGATATAGGCCACTGCATTTCTTCCAGAAGACCGACGATTACTGCTGATAATACTGACCATACACGCGTCCTGAGATTGAAAATGCGTCTACGAGTATATCTATATCTCGACAGATCATTTTCTGTTCAAAAATAATCAGTGATTTTTCTATGACAGAATCAATTTTAAAACCACAAATAATCCGAATCATTTCCGTAGAAAAATTTATGTATATTTGCACGATTGAATCACATGTAAATTCGCAAGATAATCAAAAAATGAATTCATCTCCATTTACAAATTCAGGGTGTATAACGATTTCTGTAAACCATTTTCCCTGACTACAAGCTTTTTTCCAGGTGGTATATCTAGCATGTTCTTTTAACTGAGGGTACGAGTTTTATCTTCAATTTTGCCTTAGATGCTTCTGAACTTAGGAAGTGAGTTCCTTTATGGTGTCGACCAACACGTTGAAATTGATAAAATGAAGCAAACTATGCATAAAACAAAATTTTCTGCTATGATTTCGAATCAGTTTTCTGCTTAGCAAATTTGAATGGAGTCCCTTGGAAATAGGATTCTATCTGTATTACAAGTAATCCTCCACTGAACTAGCAAGTAATCACGCTATTATGAAGGGTCTCATTACAATAGAAGGGCTACTAAGTTTATAAACACTGTTGAAACATCTCCCTTTACAAACAACATGCACTTGGAACAATGACGGGATGTATTTAAATAACAAACTGAAATAAACGTGTAAGTAATGTACTTTTATCCGAACTATTTAAACAAATTGAATGTAATTCAAATAAATTCTAACAATGCTAATCATATTGAGGGCAGCAAATTAAACAGCAAGCATTGGTCAGTCATGAAATGCAGGCGATGTGTGGGTGGGATGTGAAATTGTAACAGTTACTTTATCAATGACTTTGAATTACAAATTATGAAACCTAATTCCTGAACTATCCTATTTCCTCAATACACTTATATCTTGTCCAATTCGTTGAACCTCTTAAAACTTCTTTTTGAGTTCTTCTTCATCCTCTATTTCCACCGCTTTCCATTTTCTTTCGATACGGTCTTTTGTCACGGCGGTCTTTTGATACGGTCCTTTCTGACTTCTCTGTATCGAGCTGCTGAGTTTTTCGACGACAAAATCATTTTTTTATCACCTCAAATTGCTTGGCTTCACCAGTATAGACAACTGGTATGTGGTCATCAATTATTCTGAGAGACATACGTAAGTGAGCGATCTTTCATATTCTCCATTATCAAATTCCTATTTATCGAGAACCCTCGTTCAACTGTAGGCTGGTCGTGAGTCATACAGAGAACAATGGGAGAAAAGTTCAATGATTCCGAATTTAACAGATTCTCTCGCAAACAAGGAATCAAATAATCATCTCGTCGGTCGGATTCTCCGTTAAGCTTGATTGATTGCTTGTCAGTAAAATATACTGAGATTTTGCGCGATCAACTTCCAATCCGGACATCCATTTTCATGCTGCCATCTCCTCCAACGCTAGATTCAGTAAGGTGAACTTCTGTTTCCCATCATACGCCGTGGTCAGAGGATCAATGCAACCATATCCTTCAACATCATATTTGATAAAGCATCGCTTCTGAAACTTTAATATTTCTTGCAGGAAATCTCTACTCTTTGAAAAATCGATTTCCGGTTCTCTGAAACGAGCTTCATCGACAAAACCTGGAGGTAGAGCCAAAATCGATGTATTTTAAATCAAGCAAATTTTGTGACCTCAAGGGCAAGTTAAACATAACACCGGATGAGAGAATCTATCATGGTTTCGAATGCCTCGAATACAAATGGCAACATTGACCTGTCAATCCAAAAACCCTCCAATTCAGGAGCAGCACTCACAAAAAACAAAGTCCTGCATTTAATAGAGGATCTTTCAATGTCTCCTTCATATGCTTGTATGTAGAGAATCTATCATGGTTTCGAATGCCTCGAATACAAATGGCAACATTGACCTGTCAATCCAAAAACCCTCCAATTCAGGAGCAGCACTCACAAAAAACAAAGTCCTGCATTTAATAGAGGATCTTTCAATGTCTCCTTCATATGCTTATAAACATTTTGACTCTGGTTCTTTTTTTAATACGTGTCACACGTTCGACATAAGCCTCCAAATTATGAATTTGAGCAGTCATTGTTTCCGCAACAGGAACGTTCTCTACCCGAGTCGCACAATACTCCGGAGGAACTTTCGCATTTTTATTTTTTGTTTTCGTTAAGTGTAAGTAACCTGCTCGTATCGAAAGAAGATATTTGAAAACTTCTAAACAGCTCTGATGAAACTTCATAATGCTATTGGATTTGAATAAATGAGAATACATAATAGGGGCACAAATTCCGCATTTTATTGACTCCTTATGATGCTCAATGTATAATAACGCTTAATACGATAATGACTCCTACAAATTAGAGAAACGTTTCCTAGTATTATAGGAACATTCTCTGAAAATGAGGAGAATGATAATCTACACTACATGAAGCTGAATCAGGGTGCACGCGCATTTTCGGATGATACTTTTCAGACTCATGAAAAAAAAAATCACTGATAATACCAATTTACCCTAACTAACCCAAAAGCTTGGTTTGATTAACCTAAGGGAAGAAAGTTGAAAGAAAGAGCAGCTGGGATGCATTCGGCAATCGGAGAGGCAATGAAAGAGTCTGCGACAGAAAGGAATCACTCAGAGGACACTCCTATTCACGGATGAAAAGCTAAGTCGAGGCATAGCAGACTGCAGTCTGAAGAGAGCATGAAAATGTACAGGAGTGAGTGCAATTAAGTTCGAAAGGCGGTAAGAACCGACACGAAAATGTGGCTGCAGTAGAATTTAAATAAGTACAACTTTTTGCGATCAAACTTTACTCAATGAAAGCAATGACAACAGCGACTGCAACAGAAAGGGAGGATACATATAATCGTTCATGCAGGTAAGTCTCCTACACAAGAAGAGATCATAATCATATACGCCCCTCCAAGTCTTTTGAGGGACGAGGAAGACTGAAGAGTCATAAGAATAACACGACCATGGATTATGCTCGGAGATAGTAATCGGAGAGAGAGATACGAGTCTGAATTCTACGTAAGTTTGGACGATGTCACTGATGTTGCTGTGTGGATGATCGTGTTGAACGGGTCAAGACAACATCGATCGTCTCTGTGGGGCTAGCGAGCTCAAGTCGACCTGGATTATTGTACGGCAGGAGATTGCGCAGGGCTCGTGGGATCGGGGAGGTGGGAGGTTGGTTGATGGTGACAGGTCTGGCGTGTGCTGATGGAATAGGAGATGATGGCGATCTGAGACTGTCGGGTTGTTGTGGATTGGTAACACGGAGTGGGAACATCCGGTGCGCTTACGTCGTCGGAATAGAGGAGCGCGAGAGAGTGAGTCCTGGTAGCATTTGCAGTGGTGCTCGACGCACGACAGGTAGGTATTTTCGCAAAAATTTCCGGTTACGCAAGGTGACCCGTACACATCCATCGATTCGGATCACACACTGATCGAACTGACGCACTTCGACCACAACGCCTGATTTGTCCCATTTTTTGGGGAAGGGGCCAATTTGTTTCTGTATGCGAACACAATCACCGATGGACAGGAGGCAGGGAACACGTGTGTTCTGAAAGCCGTTCCGCGGCGCGCATGTGGCGGTTGCGAAGGGCTTCTTCCCGCGACTGAAGGACATCACGCCAGGTTGAATGCGGTTGATGCTTCCCAGGATGGATGGGGATGAAATCCCGGATAGGCCTACCGAAGATACACATTGCGGGAGAGAGGTGGGTATCACGATCTGGAGTGTTTCGGTATTGCAGCATGGCTCGCTGGAACTGGTCGGTATCGAGGGCACCATCAGGGGCACTGTTGTCGGTCATCATGCGTTTTATAGTTTTGACACCCACCTCAGCGCGACAGTTGCTGTGTGGGAAGGCGGCAGAGGAGAATCGATGATGGACACCCCAATTGCTAAGGAAGTTGGCGGTAGCATGTGCTTTGATCTCAGGGCCTCCGTCGGATGATAATTCATCGCTGATGCCGTAGGTAACGAAGACACGACGAAGAGCTGCAATGAGTCCCGTGGCTCCGTTGGCTGTAGTTTCGACGATAGGCCAGTTGCTGTATCGATCCACGATGACTAGATAGTTGTGGCCGCGGTAAGAGAAGTAATCTGCAGCAATGCATTGGAACGGGTAGGCGGGTTGTGTGGGTGGCGTGGGGGGTGCGCTGGGTTGCGAGGGTGACATGTGATTGCAGGAGAGACAACGGTTGCGGGCGGCAATGATCGCCGGTGTCATTCCGGGCCAAAAAATGAGACTTCAGCGCGGGAACACATTTGAGAGATTCCTTGATGAGCAGCATGCAGAGCGTGGAGAACTTGCGGGCGTAGTAAGGGTGGTATGATGAGGCGATGTTAGTACAAAGCCACTCCGTCGAAGGTACTGAGTCCATCTCGAAACTGGTAGTATGGCCGGAAAGATTCCGGCAGGATGGCACGGTTGTCGGGGAAGCCATCCTCGATTATATTGACCAATTGGCCCATAGTCTCGTTGCTGGTGGTCGCGGTGCGGATATCGTTCCAAGTGATGGATTTGATTACGGTAGAAGACCGTAAGGTAGAAGCGCATATTTCAGCAGAGAATGTAGACGTTGAGGTATTTCGCAAGTGGGAGATGATTCTTTCCGGTAGACTGCATGCGTGAATTAAAGGATTGGTGATTCGATCGTTGGTTGAAGCTACGTCATCAGGAAGGTGTAATTGCTCAGCAGGGCCGACTGGGTGGTGTGAGACAGCGTCGGCAGCAGCATGACGCGCACCGGGTATGTGGACATCAGATGTGGTAGGTGGATTTCAGATGTGGTCATCTGAAAGCGATATCGCAGTGATTTCTCTTTCAAATTCCGGCTTGTTTTGAGAGGAATAGTCAATCTGTGGAGTCAGTGAGGTAGACTATCTGACGAGTTTCGAGTTCTTGGCCTGTAGGGGAATGTACGTAAATGCGAAGTACAAGGGCGCCTCTAATGACGATTTTACATTCGTTGGCAGCGGTCATTTTCATAGTGACGGGGATGAGGTCGTCGGGACGCAATCGAAGCTTGGAAGGCAATTTAATTCCTGCCAGACAAGATTGGCATCCGGTATCAGCCATGGCTGGATAAGAAACAGAGCTAGTGGATGACAAGAGTTTGCTAGGCTGACCAAGATCATCTGCATCGGAAGGGAGCGCTTGCACGGAGACATTGACGTAAGGATGAGGGTCAGAAGCTCGCTTTTCCCATGCATCGCAGAATTCATTGTAAACGTGGTGATCCAAGGCAAGCGTGATATGGTCGATTGAGTCCTCAATGTGGTAAAGCGTGTCGAAAATTGCCGTTGGGTCTTCCTGTGAGATAGTAGCGTGAGATGGTCGCTGCTTCCGCTGCGCCTGTCGACAGACGCTTTCGTGGTGGTGTAGAATGCCACATTGAGTGCAGGTGTGCTGGTATGCGGGGCACTTTCGCATACGTTCCTGTTGGGAGCCTCCGTGGTCGAGTTTGCCGCAGTGGCTACAGGGGGCGCTGGATTTTTGAACACTAGCTGGGATTGTGCCCGTCTTCCTTGTTTGCGGTACGAACTTGTTGCAACTGAGGAGGAGGAGACGATTGGTGAGGGGGTGGAGGTTGTGGAAAAATGGCTGTCGGTATGCAAGTGACCAGCTGAGCGCTTTCCACTCTCTTTCGCGTCAGCGTACGTCAGGACTTCCGCCAAGGTAAGGTCTTGCTTTGGGTTGCCAAGGATGTCTAAGCGTATGTCTTCGTCCTCAAGGCCTCGAACGAGGGCGTCTCTGACCATCACATCGCTGTAATCGACGAGGGCCTTGCAGGAGCAGGTGATTGAGAAACCATAGATACTCGCATGGCCACGGAGACGGGCGGTGAAGGCGCGAACGGGTTCGTCACGATCCTGTCGCATCTACTGCAATTGGACACTGGCTACCATGATGTTCTCCGGTCGCACAGCTAGTGTCTTGATGTTTGCAAGGACGGTTGGTTCGTCACTGCCAGACAAGGCACCAAATGCGCGCGTTATGTCTTTACGCAAGGAGTCATCACAACATTCTAACAGTTGGAAGATTGTCGGATCCACTAAGATGCGTAGCGGCTTTAAAGTCAGACCAACATTGGAGGAAGTAGGTCCATTCTTCATGAGTTCTTGCAGCGGCGATCACTGGCCGTTTCACCTTCTCAGCTGTGATAGGTCCCGGTGAGGGTCCGGTTGGAGGACTGGATGACGGGTGAGCAGTCTTCTCATGCAAGTCGATCAGACGAACCAGGACATCCGAGGAGATTGAAGAGGACCAGGTAGTGTGGCATCCAGGGGCTGGGCAGGGAATGGTGCTCATCGTAGATTTGGCTGTTGTCATAAATAAGTACAACATTTTACGATCAAACTTTACTCAATGAAAGCAATGACAACAGCGACTGCAACAGAAAGGGAGGATACATATAATCGTTCATGCAGGTCCCGACTGGAATCTTTACATGTTTTGCTGGATTAATGCGGCGCGCCGGCGCAGCGCGCTTTGGCCTTTGATGAAGTACATTTTAGGATACTATTCGTTCGTGCAAATATAACGCAAAAAATATTGCGCTTGAAAGGATGAAAACGTACTCGTTCAAGTTAAATTACTGTGTTCGGTTACGGCCCGCATTAAACTCATCATGCGGATTTTTATTGAGTAGAATCTATAAATAGATTTTGCTCCCGGCGCGCTTGATGTAAAGATTCCAGTCAGGATGCAGGTAAGTCTCCTACACAAGAAGGGATCATAATCATATAGAAATACCGACTGATTGAGCTGAGTGTGCAGAAGTGGAGACCAGGGTTTTTTTCGTCGTCGAGCCTTCCGCCAATTGGCGGAAATCGCTCAAAAAATTTCCGCCACTAAAATGATGGCTTGAAGAGAGCTATATTTGGATCTTTTCAGTTGTACCACCACAGAACAATGCGCCTTAACATTCATCACTTTTTCTCAGTCAGTGATTCTGATCTGAATCAGTCATATCGTATAAAAAGAATGGAATCTTCGCCATAAAAACTGCTAGCCCTTCCATCGAGCGTCAGTGCCAGCTCAACTTGTGCGATAATGGTGACGAGTTATAATGACGGTTAAGTCTGTCTGGCACCTAACCATAATGCAAAATGAAATAGGCCTACAATGTGGCTGGAAATGGATAATGTTGATATATGTAGGCCCAAATTCTAACCATAGCACGCAGGTAAGATAGGCCGGCCCTTTAGACCCATTTTTATGATGCC
Organism: Prostheceraeus crozeri; assembly: GCA_907163375.1. Lineage (NCBI taxonomy): Eukaryota > Metazoa > Platyhelminthes > Polycladida > Euryleptidae > Prostheceraeus > Prostheceraeus crozeri. The sequence continues at coordinate 58,047 of CAJQUW010003057.1, forward strand.
ATGTTTCAATAAGTAACACAAGAAATACATGTAGCTTACATATAGATTTCTATGCATTTTTTATGAAAATGTCGTTTTTTATTCTCCTGGCTCGTTCACATCGACTACTGCTTTGAAGGTTCGTGTTTCTAATATACCATTCATCAATCAATGAAAAAACAGCGGTAGTATATTGAAAAACAATTTACTGAAAGCGAATTAAAAAACGGAAACCTACCGTAACATTCACCGTTACTATGTCTGTGGATTAAAGGCTAATTGTTTCATGAAAATGTTTGGTGCGAATGGGAAAGAGTCAGACAGGCTTCCCTAACAGCGTGCATCGGACCTCTGCAGATCAACAAAACAGACAATTAGCTTATAACAAGCCACCATGAGAAAGAAAAAATCATTTCCGCCAATTGGCGGAAATCGTGAAATTAATTTCCGCCAAAACGGAAGGATTTGCGGAAAAAAACCCTGGTGGAGACACGCCAAGCATATCTACTAATCAGAGATTTCAATACAAAATGGAAACCGAAGCAACGATTTGCTGAAGACTGCGGTGGACACCTGTTACAGACATCCGAAGAGACCAAGGAAAGATTAACTGAGTAGCCTACTGACGAGACCTGCATGCGTAAACGCATAATTATGACACCACAGTGCAGTAGTGACGGAACTTGAAGACATGAGACTCCAAGACGACGACAGAAATGGCGAAATACTAGGGTGTCAAGTCTAAACATCGACCAAGAAAAAAAAAACACGAAGATCCCGGTACACAGGAAAGATACTACATGCAGGTGGAGTAGAATTGGCAGAAGAGCTGATCATTGTATGCAGTCAAACATAGTCTGAAGAGAAAGTTCCTGATAAATAGAACAAGCCGATTATAGTGACGCTGCCAAACAAAGGAGATCTAAGCATCTGCAGCAACTACCGCACATTATCTCTGATGAAATACGTATGCACAGTGTTCGTTCTTATTGATCATCCTAGAGCGTCTGAAAGGTTCTGTTGAACCATTCCTGGTAGAAGAACAAGTAGGCTTTCGTAGAGGCAGTAGTACTGTGCAACAGATCCTTGCTGATGGTCTGCTCCACCGATTCCTCTACGGCTTTCGGTAATATTCGACAAGGCGCCATGTGTGCAGTACTGAAATCATACGGATTGGATGCTACTGTGCCAAGGTTGTAGTTAGACTCGGATATGAAACTTGCGACTGGTTCATACAAGGATTCCAGAAAGGGCGATCCCCTGCGACTGTTATTTTTCTGTGAATACCTGAAACGTGTTATAACAATGCGGCAGGGGTGTCAATTCAGGCACGTCCTTCAACAGTCCAAGCCGCGCCAATGACAGCACTTCGCATGGAAGTTGGTTTGAGCTGGAGAATAGCCTTAACTTCGTTTCTTCAGATGCAGGAAGATGTGGCCGCAAGATCAACACCGATAATACGAAGGGATTAATGATACTGGGGACAATTATAAAAGACACATTTCGACCAACAGTGCAAGCGAAATGGATCGCGAATGGCATGTCGTAGAGCCGATCCATGATGTAGTGGACAGACAGCATCGAAGGTTGGTGTGAAGCTGATAGCTAGGATAAAAGAGACTAGCGGAAAATAACCGAACGCGAAATTGAGGACACCAACGAATGATTCGCCTTCCTCACTAATCAAGCAAAATGATGCAAGGGACCAACGGTCTGTTAAGTTAGTAGTTCCAACCAGTGTTTAGAACTTTTTGTTGTAAATGAAAGAGATTCTTAGCTGCTAACCAATAAGCGAAGGAACATGGCAAACTGGATTTCCTAGTAACAGCCACTGAAATGAACTGGTATTTTTCAGATCACGAAACTGATGAGCGAACTTAGCTGATGCTTGGCAGTCTCACATTTACTATGGGAATAATTAATTCTCACATCGCTTTCGCTGTTCAGACGTTTAGAGCAACTATCTTTCGCTCGGACAAATCCGTACTGTTGCTTCTGTTCGTGAAAATTTATAATACATAGATGAACAGATTCAAGATCAGAGCAGATACGGATTTTTTAGGTAATTTCAGCAGGCGTAGCGCCGCATAAGAATTCTCATGCGCCTTGAGAAATATTTCGTAAAATTTTTATCGATTTTCGCAGGGTGACATATTTAAGGCTATGTTAATATTCCAAGTAATTATGGCTTCAAATATTCCATTTGATGGCATCTTTCAAGGAATCATGGATTTGGAACTACGTACATGAATTTTAGAAATTTATTGTTGTATAATTTATAATTATTGTTATTAGTTATTGCCATCAATTACATTTTCTGAGTAGTAACTAGTAACATCAATTATATATACAGCCACGCAATTGAGGTGTAATTGCAACATTCTCTTCGTCGATAATGCGAAGAGATATAATAATATAATTGTTGTAACTGCTAACAACATTTAGAGCTGCACCAGGGGCACAACTACATCGGTAACTTTTTAATGAAATTAAAGGTGAAGCCGTGAAGCATATTACAATATCTAAATCAAGAACCGGCAGCTACCTGAAGTCACGTAATTGAAGACAAACGGAGAATTTGTGACGGCAATCAATTACAGTGACGAAAATGTAAGTAGTAATTGCAACCAATTCCACTTCTCATTAATTTGCAATTATCAATTACATTACATTGACAGCTAGGATTATAGTGCATGTGTAACAGGGTTGCTTATTTGCTTATATGTAGTAAATTTATAACTAGTACTTAACGTAAATATTTTAATTATAGGTGTTGATATTTTTACTATTGATGTGAAGAACTAAATTGTATATAGGTATTGCTCACAAATCTGGGAGCATTGGCGCAATTTTCTGGTGAAGGGTTGCAAAGTTATATCACATTCAAGTGATAATTGAGGATTTCACGGACATGTATATATCGTACATAATTGTAAGGTGTCGGTGGCTTCCGATTTATGGGGTTGTCGGTGGTTTCTGGGTAAAAGTATAGGCAAACATAAGATAAACATGAATTAAGTATTCCTGGTGTTAGAATGTACCATTTTATTATAAATGCAATGAGTAAAGCTCACGGCGGCTAGCGTGCGCGGTCAACCAAAACGTTGCTCTCTTAAAATTATACGGCTGATGGTAAGTCACTGCTCTCAACTGAACTAAGAAGTTTTAGGCAAGTGGCGTAGGTTTATGACATAGGTTTGTGATATTTCCTTTGCGGCTAATTAATTAATCGTAAGCAGCATTATAACTTCGCCGTCGCATCTGCGGGTTACGATATATGTAAGAAGTTAGCAAGACATAATTTCACCTGAATTAGGAGGTTGGGGTTTTATGATACTTCTGTTTCAGCTTATTAACTGCTACCCACAACCGTTATAACGTACCTGGGTAATACCCACAGATTCATTCGAGTTAGGGTATTACCTATAATACCTAATAACTGGTAGGGCAGGGTTAATAACTAACCAGGCGCATCTTCGAGTGACGTTCGCGTGGCTGTCCGGTGCTCGTCCACATCAATAAAGGATTCGACGTGGTGAACTTGGAGTAACCGGATCGTGATACGGAGACTGGTAGGTTTCTTACTGTAGTAATCAATTGGGTTAAGGGTCTCTCATAGCTCGGTCTGTTACACACGTCATAACTCAAAAAACCGGAAGGTCTTCAATTTTCTTAATTATGCATCCTATTACATTCACCATTTTCTCTAAATTCCATGTTCTGCCTCAAATCCACCAAGACGATCAACTATTTCCCATCTGTGAAATCATCAATACTTTAACAGGTCACGTGACCATGCCCACACGCCTTCCCTAGCAATATGAAGATCACGAAGACTGTTTTCTATATTCATGTCCTCTTTGATCTGAGGCTGATGTGACTAACCTCTGATATGGGTACTAATTCTCCCACGCAACGGTATCGAACAAGAAATAAGTGCCTTTAATCAACTGAAACCATGTTGATCTCAATTAAATTTGACGTATTTAAACAAGCTATTATCTCGTGGGTAGTTCTCTCGAATCTACGAAGCTGATTGTTAAATTCAATTTCCTCTTATCATAGGTCACATCTGATGATCTGCAATATAAATCTTCTTGCATCATCAATGAACAATACAGGTGAAGCAGAAGCACGCAGCCATAAAATCTGAAAAATTATAATAATTCTTGAGCATCTTGCTCTTGTTTCTTGCATGTTTCCTTGTAGGCTGTCCTTGAAAACTAACTGTTTGCTTTGTTGCTTTGCTTATTTAATTGACATATGAGATAGGTTGTAGGTTTTTTTCAAAGAACGAGAAATGGAAATGCTTGTAGTACAACCCAGAAGTCGGGTAGCGGAAATGTGTACCTTAGAGTAGTCTGTATGGGTAGTGTCGACTCAAAAAGTATATATACAGCGAATTTTTTTATATAAAAAGATTCAGTTTCTTGCGGAGATCACGTTCCCATGGTCCAAAAAATTATTTGAGCAGTTCTAAAAATTTTCAAAATTTCGCCAATTTATATACTACCGAGATGACTCCTCTATGTAAGTAGTGTGCAACAAGTTGGATATCAAAAAATGAATATTTGCTGAAGAGCAAACTAACAAAGCGGAAATTAAGGTGATTATCAAGGGAATTTCATGTTCCGTTTTATAATGGAAGTTTTCATGAAAAAGTCGCGATATTATTCGTGCTGATTTCTTGGCTGGAATTTCAAGTTTTTGATTCAATTTTCACCGGCATGGTTTAATGATTCACTAAATTCATCCTTCATTTCTAGAATCTAGATAGTGATGTGGAATCATTTGCGTCTTTCAAAGCAAATTAAAATTGTTGCCTCTGATTAGGGTGTTTTGCTTTTGGCAGCTGCCAGCAATAGTGATGAAAATTTCCCGGAAAATATTGGAAAAAATCGGAAAATTTTGGAAAATTTTGAAAGTTCTAATTTTTTGTGATAGGCCCTATACTTAGACTGCTTCCACAGCCGAGGCAGCTATATACACATCAATGGAGGGTTTATAAAACTGCTGATTTTGATGAGTATTTCGAATAAAACAATCTTGAAAAATGGAAAATTTTGAATTTTTGTGATGCAATTTTTGCGTTTTCTACCACAGCCGAGGCATAGAGTAGGGATATATAGTGATTGTGCTATATGTATGGACGAGGTGAAAACGAGCGTTGTCACGAGGATGCGTATTTATATGTTGTGAAACATGCACATCAAAATCACTTTCAGTTGTGATCAATTTATCATAGCATATATAAACAAATATCAAATACATCACATTCCTCCCCTCTTGACAATTAGTCATTCATAAAAAAGTGAGGAGGTTCAATCACACAATTTGATCTACGCAAAGGTTGCGTAATGTCGTTTGTAGTCATGGTCACAGTCTCAGCAGCTTCGCTATCTGCATCGCCAGCTCCAGTGACGGTATCGCGAGTTTCGTTGTCCACATCACTCGTTCCATCCATTCGTTCGACCTTGATTTGATCCATGTGTCTCGTATGAACCTTGTTCTCGACATCTCGCACATTGACGCAAGTCGATCCAGTAGTTGAGATCACCGATCCAGGTTCGAAGGTACTCGAGGAGCCACGGAAGTTTTGGAATAGCACAGGTTGCTCCGGTTCTAGCAGATTCATGGGCAGCTTCGGACGGAAATTGAATACCATTTCTGCAGGACTTCTATTGCCTTTCACTGACGCATTTCTGTATTGTAGCAAAAAGCTGTGCAAGCGACTGTCTATGTCTCCCTTTCCTACCGTTGCTTTCAAATGGAGCTTCAGATTCCCTACGAATCGCTCAGCTAATCCATTACTTTTTGGATGTGCAACTGGAGTATGCCAAACACTTATGCCTCTCTTGCACATATAATCCATGAAATCATCAGAACGAAATGCAGGTCCGTTATCTGCAACAATGGTTTTTGGAACTCCAAACATCGCAAAAATATTTTTCAATGCGTTCAACGTTTCTCGAGTTGACAATCCTGTGGTTCTTACAACAAATGGGTAATTGCTATGAGCATCAACAACGACTAAAAAGTAACTATTCTCAAATGGACCCATGTAATCCATATGGATTCTGTCAAAAACGTGTGAATTCTCTGGCCAACCGACATCTGCATTCACATTAACCTTCGGTGGAACCTTAATCTTGCTACAATCCTGACAATCTCTGCATTCATTTTCAATCATCTGATCAATGGAAGGCCACCAAACTTGATTTCTAGCAATCGACTTCATCTTAACAATTCCTAGATGAGATGAGTGCAAAGTTTTTAAAACCTTTTTTCTCAGAGATCTCGGTATGACCAAACGATTTTTCCTGTATAGTAGACCTTTATGAAACGTCAACTCACTTCTCACATGGTAATATGGACGCATGTTTTCAGTCAAATGTTTTAAAACTCCTGGCCATCCGAACTTGACAAAATGTTTCAACTTGGAAAATTCTTGTGAGGACTCAAAGCAATCACGAACTTCTTTCTCAAGATTTTGGTCTGGTTCAAAAAATAGATCGATCGCACCAACATCAAATTGTTCAGTGTGCAATCCGGTTTCAATTCTTGATAACATGTCAGCTACTGGAATTTCATTCGTTCGCTTTCCGACAATCGTATAATCATAGCTTCCTAGAAAAATTGACCATCTCAAAATTCGCTGGTTTGCGTGAGAACTTCTATAGCCATCAGGTTTGAACAAAAATTCTAACGGCTTGTGATCTGTAACAATGAAAAATTTCCGACCGTACAGATATTTGTGCAATCTGCGCACAGCATAAACTATCGCTAAACCTTCTCTGTCTAGTTGGGAGTAATTCCTTTCAGCAGAATTCAATGTCTTGCTAATGTACAACACTGGCTGACCTTTTTGCTGCAAAACAGCACCAACAGCAGTAGGAGAAGCATCACAAACAATCTCAATGTCATCCTGGGGATAAAATGGTTTTAGAATGCCTGAAATAAGTGCGGTCTTCAAGGTTTCAAATGACAATCTAGCATCTCTGGTCCACTAAAATTCTCTTTTGGTCACCATGTCACGTAACGGTTTCACTGTGTCCGAAAAATTCTGAATAAACTTGGAATAAAATCCTACGGATCCAATAAATCTCTGGACTTCCGCAATATCTTTCGGTTCTGGCATCACCAGTAAATCACTGACCTTAGAGGGATCCGGCAACAACTTCGATTGACCTGAAAAATCAGAATCAGCATCTATCAGATATCCTAGATGTCTCACTTTTGTTTGGAGATAACTCGATTTACTTTCATTAATCGAAAATCCATTCACGGACAGTCTCCGTTTCACTTCAGTCAAAATTGTCTGGTGATCATCAGAAGTATAGTAAGCAAGTGACAAACACTCGACCGGCGCGCCCCCCCCCTCTGGAACGGCAGAGTGTCGTGGTGTGCCGGCCAGGTTGGTTCACGTTCACGAAATGTTCGCTGACTCCTCCCCCCTCTGGAACGACAGAGTGTCGTGGTGGACTTGGGCGACCGCCAGGATTAGTCTTGAGGCTATAGTGTGTGATGTTTTTCGTGCAATCTGCTCAATGTTGGGTTGTAAAATGGGCTGTTTCGAGAGGAAGGAGTGCTCGGATGAGAAAACGGAGGCCAGATTCGGATTCAGCGTGAAATTCTGCATCCGTATGGTGAATTTGAACGCCATCGGAGAGAAAAATTTTCGCTGACGTCCCCCCCCTCTGGACAGCTCGCTTCGATTTTGGCTTCCAGTGGACGGATTTTGTCGTGCCATAGCTCGTTTGAAAGGTAAGAGTGAGACAAATTCACTGAAAGAATCGGCTTGTTCCTATCTGTCTTCGTTTAGATGTGAGACGCCATTTAAGATTTTGGGACATTGGCGAAAAACGACAGAGTTAGAATTTGGGACGTTTTGGGCTGTAGCTTCAAAACGAAGCATCGGATTGGAAAACGGATTTCAGATTTGGAATCAGCGTGAAATTCTCAATCTGTATGGTGAGTTTCAAGTCAATCGGAGAGTTTTAAAGTCAATCGGAGAGAAAAATTTTCAACATTTTTCGAAAAAACGACAGAGTTAGAATTTTTGCGATGGCTGCCTACTGTAGAGCCAAAACGAAGAATCGGATGGGAAAACGGAGGCCAGATTCGGATTCAGCGTCAAATTCTACATGGAAATGGTGTATTTCCAGCTCAATCGGAGCACTAGAACCGGAGATAGACGGGATTTTTAGTGTTTGGATGATGGGTATTACGTCATCAGCTGATCGCCACACACTATATAAGCTGGGAACCGACGGAGACTTTTCATTTAGAGGAGAGATTGCCAACTGTAAGTCGTCTCTCTGAGCTCCGATGATAGCTTCGGACATTCCAAATCCCGAGTTTCTGGAAGAAACCGACTTAGAAAATTTCATTGCTGATATCAGCTAAGCCGTCAGACTTAGAGGTTAGCCAGGAGATGGCCTTCGTCTCCAGGCCATAAAAGACTCCAAAACTTTAAAGGCTTGTAACTTTGCTTCTACAAGTCCGTTTGACTTGATTCAAAAAAGGTTCGGTTGCTATTGACCTGCCCTAAGTGATAAACTACTTATAAAATTTCATAAGTAGTGCTAAAAAATTGAAAAATTTAAATTCACTAGTTTTGGAGGTTTTCTGGGGTTTTCGACCCTGCTGAATTCAACTAAGACATTTATAAAGTTGTGGGAGGCGAGCTTAGGCTTGGAATTTGCAACCTTTGTAAACAATCCACTGGTTTTCATGTCAAAATCGGGGTCCGGATACCAACACAGTGATATGACGCACGCTCTGTCCGCGGGAGGTTGGATTTGTGGGCCGAGGCCTTGGAGTTGGGATAAGATCCCCTCTGAGTAATGCCTGTAACGGATTCAAAGGTTCGACACTTTCCGCCAATCTCACAATTTAGCTGTATGATCATAAAAATGACTGCCAATGTCGCCTGTTAGTAATTCTATTTCATCCTTCCTTTACAGATACATAAGTTACAAAATGGGAGGAAATTCAAAGTTTCATTTTAAAAAGTGCCTATGTGGCGAAGTCAAGCGAGGTGGCGAGTTCAAGCGCCATTTAAATAAATTCCCGGACTCTCCCGAAGAGCATAAGGAGGTCGCTGTGGTGAGCGGATGCACATCATGTATGAAATTCGTCAGGGGAAACCTGAACGAGTTTTTCTATAAGACGCGTTCAACATGTCTCATTAAGAAGGTGAAAAATTATACCACCTCAGAGGTTGGGTTAGCCATCACCCCACTTTTTGAAAAACCTAATCAAGATGAGAAGACAGAGACGCATGCCTCAGAGGTTGGGAAGGTCATCATCCCACCGGTTGAAAGTCCACAAGTTGACCTAGATGCGGAGACAGAGCTGCAGATGGCAGTTCAAGCCATACAAGACTGCAAGAATGAGCAGCCAACGACATCTCACCTCAGCTCTTCTAGCTCTGAGTCGGAAATCTCCGAATCTGAATCGGAAACGGAAGAGGCGGTCGTCCTTAACAAATCCGAGGAGGCGATCATAGCTCCTAAACCCGATAAGACGATTGTGAAGAGTCGGGCAGTGCCAGCGCCAAAAATGCACTCCTCACCTAAAAAAGGGAGAGGTATCAAAGCCCAAGCCAAGCGGTGGGCTAAGGATGATGGTGTGGCGAGGGTTAGCCAAGAGTATGCCATTAAGAAGCTGAAGGATGAAATGACCCGTTATAAAAACGAATGCTCCGCATTAAGGGATGAGAATTTTGAACTCAAAAAGCAGGTGGCGGAAATTAGGAGTCTTAAGGCTCAAGTATTAAAGTTGGAAGGTTTCCAAAAGAGAGCTCTAGCGAGTGAGAGTCGCGTAGAGGATCAGGCCACATGCATTAAGAATATGAAGGCGAAGGAGGCGACGCTCAAACTCCAACATGAGCAGGAGAAGATGGCTCTTCTTGAGGCGAAGAATAACGCTGTCAAGGAGAGAAGAACAACGCTCCACCTCCCCGTAGTCGGTAGCAAAATTATCGACGATGTAATAATGGAGTCGGAGGATTTGGATAAAACGAGCGAGTGCTATGAAGGAGCAATGCCAGATATTCGCTGTCTCCACATAAGCATTAAACACAATGGTGACATTCAGGAATTGCGCCATCGTAAGCGAAAGTTGCCGGCCAAGTACCTGCCTCAGCCACCACCATCGAAGGTTCAACGAACCGGTTGAATTGATTTATGGTAAGTTAATATCATCTCTATCACTTGAATATAATTTCATCTATTTTCTTTCTATTTTTCAGATGCGACGAGAACGAACCAACGGCTCTCATAAGGGCCACCATGGGGCAAGATTTGATAGAACCTCCTCGCGGTTTGCCCTGGGCAGTCTTCAGACTGGCGAATACTATCATTAAGTTGAATCTGCTATCAGTCAACTTGAACGTTATGCAGTCGATTGCTATCCCTGAAGCATTCTGATTCGCTGTTGAGCAATTCATTGTTGAAAACTTTATATAAGCCAGAAGATTGTAGCGCTTCTCATTCAATTTCAAGTCACGATGGAAGCAATGTCTCCTGCCAACAGCATTCCCGTCTTCATCGATGAAGACAACGCCATTCCCGAGTTCGTCATCCTCGACGAGTGGGATGAAGAGGATGATAAGAAGGGGAAGATCGAGAAGATCGTTTGGACGGATGGGGTGTGGACTCCAAATACCACTCGCATCCGAAAGGTTCCAGATGCACCAGCACGAGCTAGGTGGTATAGGGTCTATGACAACCCAACCGTCATACCCATTGACTATTCCAGCCAATAGTCAACTTAAATTCACACCCCGAGAATGAACCATCGGCTCTCTTAAGGGCCACCATGGGGCAAGACATGATAGAACCTCCACGCGGTTTGCCCTGGGCAGTCTTCGGACTGGCGAATACTATCATTAAGTTGAATCTGCTATCAGTCAACTTGAACGTTGCAAATGAAGTTCGGTGTAATACTTCCTTTCGACGGGCGTTCCTGTAAAGGGCGGCGGTGAAACCCGTAGCTATGTATACCGCAAGGGACATTCGGCAATGGTCAATCTTGTTAAACCTCTCTGCGTCATGTTTGCAAGTGATTGCCTCTGTCTCAACGTAGTATGCATTCGCGCCAGGGCGACATTTAGCCAACTGTCGAAGGTTGCCTAAAACTTTCCATTGCATATGTTATGAGAACCATGAGTTCTACCTGTCTCTATCAATGAGATGAATTGATGAATGGAATGAAATGGGAGGACACTCACGCGCCACACGCAACATAACACACTTCTCTCTTCCGTAGTCTAACAAGCTCTTTACATATGGATCGCAGTCGATTGCTATCCCTGTATCAGAAGTGTAAGCTATCTTAATTTTTATTTGACACTATTTCATCTACCATCATCGTCCATATGAAATGTTATAAGATTTACAAGTTAGACTAAGCGTGCTACTATTTCCAAATGAAGAAGTATACATGGTTAAATCATCCACTTAAGCCCATCCGTAGTCTAACAAGCTCTTTACACATGGATCGCAGTCGATTGCTATCCCAGAATCATGTAAGCTATCTTAATTTTATTTAACACTATTTCATCTACCATCATCGCCCATATGAAATGTTATAAGATTTACAAGTTAGACTAAGCGTGCTACTATTTCCAAATGAAAAAGTATACATGGTTAAATCATCCACTGAAGTCCCGTTCAAGTAAGTCAGTATGAAAGCAAAGATAATATGAAATAAAAATTTATTATGGCATGTATTTCAAAAGGTCTTCATCGTCAATATCGTCCCAGAGTCTGGCTTCACATAGATAACAAAAACAGTTCAGTTGCTTTAATCGTTCTTCCACTGCGAGCCTCACTTTGTCAATATACTCCCACTCCGCCATAGTTCGTGGCTGGGAGTTAGGGGTGTACCACTCCCATAATTGGTGGAGGAACTTGGTGCTGGTGATCTCCATCACATCGTCAGTATCGTACTGGAGATACTTCCACCTCACGCCTGTTAAGTCGGGACACTCCTTCTCACATACACTCTCCTCTTCCTCGTCCGCTGATAATGATAACTTTCTGATATTGTCCAGTCGGTACACCTTCTCTACCTTCCCCTTCGTTGGAGCGTTTGGTGCAACGAGCGCCTTTGGTGTTGAGCATGGAGAAGAGAATTTTGTATTTGGCGTTCTTGGAGGGCTTGTCATGTTGACTTTGAATAATGACTTTGAAATGTTTTTTAATTCTTAAGTATCAACAAGCAACCAATCAGAATGAACAGCCAATGAATGATGAATATGAAAGTATATATGCAAAGTGACATTCGTATCATTTCACTCTGGCGAATTCTATATTTGAGGCGTACAAGTGAATTCCAAATTTGAGTGAAGACTCTATCTTGTTGAAGTATCAACCTTAATCTTGATTTCGTTGAAATGGTAAGTTGAAGATTTCCATTCTCATCTCCCTCAAACGTGTGGCTAATAGCATCTTCCTCAATTTCAGGCATCAACTTCATCACCAACACCCTCCCTTCTCGAGGAAAGTTTAGAGTTGTTGAGTCAAGGTAGGTTGTAACAATACACTGAGACTTGAACAGAGATGATAGAATGATTTCTCTTTCAGGTGATACCAGTCCCATCTCGAGCTAGTCCATATCAACATTGTCGCGGGAATGCAAAGATCGGGAATGTGCTGACTGTGGGCACATCTTCACGAGGAAGCGTGATCTCATCCGACACATCAAGCGAGGTGTTTGTCAACCTAAGCCGGCATCAATCTCCGAAGGTGGGGATGATTCTGTTAATGTCGTCTCCTTTTCTTGCGATTTATGCATTCAGTCTTTTGAGTCACATTTTGAACTATCTTCGCACAGACTTCAACATACACACACGAACGATACCTACACCAACGGTACCTCCTCTATCCGACTCACTGAAGTGTCCAAAAATAATTTAGTGAGGAACTACCAGATGGACTCCTCAGAAACCATTGCTAACTTTGAGGAATGGTTTCATCAAAATTCATCATTGATAGAAGCGCTCTTCAACAATTTAGACAATTTTAGGATGAAGGCGCTCATCTATCTTAAAATAAAATATGTAAAAATCGACCACCGTACTGGACAAATAATAGAGAGATTGGAGTTTCACATACCCTCCTCTCCTGCAACCGAAGTTGTAGACTGTGAGTCTTGGATAAATTTTCATATCCAAGGGTTAAAATTAAATATAGATAAATTTAACGAGCGTGATAGTGGACTCGTTTTTGATGGTATTGAGACCGCCATGATTAAAATCAGTTTATTAGGAAATCATAGTGGTCGAGGCTCCTTTAAACTTCCGAAAAATTTAAGAAATAAAGCAGCAGTCATTTCTGTAGATTGCGAATCGCAATGTTTTAAGTATGCCGTCCTCTCCATTCTCCACTATAATGATGTACAGAATAGCCGATACCGCAAGAGTAAGTATCAACAGTGGGAGAATGAATTAAACTTCGATGACTGTAATAGTGACGATATGAAAATTAAAGATATAGAAAAATTTGAAAAATTGAACAACATCAAAATAGTTCTCCATGTTTGGGAAAAAGGATTGAAGGGTGTGCGCTACAACTCGCGTTCGAGTTGCTATGAACGTACAGCAAACCTGTTATTAGTAAAACAGGATGATAGTGAGGAATGGCACTACTGCGGTATTCCCAAAATCTCTCGCTTACACCACCACTTAGAAAACTCTAGTAGAGAGTTATATTACTGCGACAGATGTATTCGCCACTTTAGGAGGAAAACTAAATTTGAAACTCATTACGAATGGTGTAAGCGAGGTAAACTACAAATGGAGCGCATGCCCAAAGATAAGGAGTTTTCATATAGAGAGAATGGTGATGAACTAAGTCCTCTTCGTGTCATCTATGCTGACATCGAATGTTATATCGATGATAACATCCATCGACCAGCAACCATTTCCTGCTATGAAGTATGGCATGATCACTTTAGGAGTAGGCAAAATAAAATGCGCGTCTGGCAAGGTGAGGATTGTATTTACCAATTCCCACAATTCCTCGAACAGGCTGTAAAATTTCAACAAAAGTATGATGGTGAACTCTATCGCAGATCATTGCATATGACAGCAGATGATCAAGCAAAATTTGATAGTTGCAACGTTTGCCCCAAATGTAGGAAAACATTTGACGATGATAAGATTAAGAAAGTGCGCGACCATGATCACATCACTGGTAAATTTAGAAACGCACTCTGTTCAAAATGCAATTTTTCACTTAGGATGAAACGGCGTACATTACCCGTCATTTTCCATAATTTCAAGGGCTACGACAGCCATATGATAATAAAAGGAGGTTTAGGTCAAATGAAAGCGTGGAAGCTTGATGTAATAGCACAAACGAGAGAGAAGTTTATGGCCATGACAGCAAAAGTGCCTGTCGATAAAACTAAAGAAAATAAGACGGTCTATTTTGATATAAAATTTCTAGATTCCTACCAATTTATGACTGCATCACTGGCCTCTCTCGTGCAAAATCTAAAGTCTCTTCCACTAACACAAAATCTTAAGAAACAATATCCAAATCTAACTGATGAAGTCATCACACGGAAAGGAGTCTTTCCATATGCATATTTTGATACGATTAGTAAACTCGGCGAGACTTCTCTTCCGCCCATAGATAAATTTAAAAATGATTTGACCGGCGCACAATGTAAGACCGAAGATTATGATCATGCACAAGAGGCATGGATAAAATTTGACTGCCATACATTTGGTGAATATATGATTGCCTACCTTAAGTTACATGTATTTTTGCTGGCTGATGTATTTCAGGAGTTTCGACGAGTGGCATTAGAAGAAGATAAGTTAGATCCCGTCCACTTTGTCAGTCTACCAGCCATGTCATTTAAGTCTGCTTTTAAAATGACTGGTGAGACCATTCATCTCTTACAAGATCCAGAGATGTATAATTTATTTGAGCGAGGAATTCGCGGTGGTCTCACATTTGTAAATAAACATAGGTTAAAATCTGAAACAGTAGGTAATGATCATACCCATCTTAAGTATTATGATCAAAATAATTTGTATGGTAGTTCATTATCCAAACCGCTACCTCACTCTGAGTTTAGCTGGTTAGATGATAGTGAAATTCAACATTTCTCCAACCCTTCTAACATACTAGCAATTCCAGATGAAGGTGATTGGGGATATTATTTTGAGATAGATCTAATCTATCCAAATAATATTAAACATAAAACCGTAGATTTTCCACTCGCACCCGAATCAGGTGAAGTGAGTAAAGATATGTTTTCCGACTTTATGAAACAATTTCATAAAGATTTAGAATCATGCGGTCAACCCGACTATAAGCCTTGCCGCAAACTTTTACTCACCCAGTATGATAAGGAAAACTATCTAGTCCACTTTAGCATCTTAAAATTTTATTTAGAAATGGGTATGATTTTAAAAAGAGTTCACCGCATTATTAAATTTAGACAGAAAGCCTTCCTCAAACCCTACATAGATAGTAACAGCCAGAAACGTGCACTAGCCCAAAATAATTTTGAAAAAGATTTTTATAAATATAAGAACAACAGTCTATTTGGTAAGACGATGGAGGATGTTAGAAAGCGCGTAAACTACAAACTAGTTAATGATGATCAAAAGTATCACAAATTGACCTCATCACCTCTATTCATCGATAGAGACATAATCGATGAGGATCTTGTAGGTATTAAAATGATAAAATCTGAAGTTGAGTTGTGCAAACCCATCTATATTGGTCAAGCTGTTCCAGATTACTCCAAGCTTGAAATGTATCAACTCTTCTATAAAATATTAAAACCGTGTCCTCTCGTAAAAGAGGTTCGTTTGTTGGGTGGTGACACGGATAGTTTCTTTTTAGGTATTGCCACTCAAATAGATTTAAATTTTAATGAAGTAGGAAAATCTTTAGAAAGATATTTTGATACATCAAATTATCCTGCTGATCATCCACTATACTCCATGAAAAATAAGGCGAAACTTGGTTGTTTTAAGGATGAAACAGCAGGGAAGGAGATAGCTGAAATGATTCTCCTCCGCCCTAAAATGTATTCTATGAAATTAAAGGATAGTGATGATAGCATTAAGCGCGCTAAAGGCATATGAAAATCCATTGTGCAAAACATGAAACATAAGAATTTCAAGGGAGCCTATAGAAATAAAAATATAACGTTTGTCAATATGACAATCTTAAAATCTAAGTCGCATGAGATCAAAACTCATACTTTTAAGAAACGGGCGCTTTCAGCATGGGAGGATAAGGGGTGTTGGATAGGACATAACATATCTCTTCCACATGGACATCCTGATACAGGCATACCACCACCCAAAAGAATTAAACCCACACTACCACATTCAGGAGACGTCTTAGCATAATCATCCTTAACTTAGTATTTTGATGTTGATTTCTGTAGATAAACATTGTTGTTTTATGTATCGCATGAGATTGTTTTTTCCTTGTGAATATGTGTCCACATCTGTACATTCCCCATGTGATGACTTTTCCACTGAAAGACATTTTTCCTATCCCTGTAAATTTCCACCCTTCACGAAGTAAAAAGACTTTTTGTATATAGCAATGTTTATTGAAGTGCGATCATGTATATATTTTCAGTGGATGTTGTATAAAGTCTATTGCTTCACATTCATGTACATATTTCAATAAATGTTGTATAAAGACTTCACTTTGTTTTCCGAACCACAAAAGCTACGAGGGATTTAGTATCTTTCACGTGGATGCACTCTTGTAAACCATTGGTAATTTTGATAGTAATAGAGGGTATAGTTTGTTTGACGACGGGATGATAGAAAATAGATTCAAACATCTTCTCGACTATTCCATATGAAGCGTCTTTATCATGAATGAAATCACGTAAAATGTATTCTTTTTTCTCACCAACAGAAATAGGTAGAATCAAATCACTTTGAATGTAAAGGTGCTGTTCATGTTTATCAAGTGTCATTGGTGTTTCTATACCAATCGTATGCGCAGCAGCAAATACAGTTTGTAGCATTGAAAAACCAAAGAGTTTTTTCAAATTTTTACTCAATTGACATTGAATGTCATCACCCAGTTTCAGAACAACGCGTTGATTTTCAATTGAAAACGAAATGTGGTGTGTCTTTACATCATATTTACTTTTCATCACTTGCTTCAACTTCTGTTGTATATAAGGATTTACTACATGAATGAAGCTTTCAACTGTATGATATAGACGCGGCATTATATTGATAGCAACTTTAGATTCTTCATAAGACTGGTAAATTTTCTTGATGCGATCGCCATAGATGTCCACCCACCATTCATCATTAACTGAATCAGCTTTAGTGTGATACTCATGAGAAGCATACACCACACCGCTTCCAATAATAGGTGTATAATGTCTTACAAAATGACGCAAGGTTGGAGAGAAATAAACTGTAAGTTTGTCATTATATTTCTGAATAACCAACTTATTTTTGTCCGCCATAATTTTCTCTCCATACTTCTTACCCACAGTCTCATTCCATCGTTTTACTAACTCAATAAGTGATAAAGGTTGAACACCACGCTTTTTCAAAATGATGCGTTCTTCACATTCTACAACATCTTCATCAAATATTTTAAATCTATAATGAAATTTGTTGATTCGATTTGAATAAACTTTTCTAACATTTGCAGTAGCAATTGACGTTAGATGTAGTCCATGGCCAAAACCGAGATGCGGATAGAATTCATTATCCAACCTCAGTGTAAGACCTTTAGTAAAAGAATGAAAGCGAAGGAACTGTCTCCCACTCCAATGATAGATAGTAAACTCATAAGCTTTCTGATTTTTATTCTTCATGATGGAAGTATTACCACTGTTGAATGCCTTAATAATTTTCTCATTCCCAAATGGTTCATAAGAATCTGATTTTATCTGAATCCATTCATAGTTCCACTTTCCATCTGATGTTAAATTGTATGGGAACTGGAATGCATTATTCATCGTTATTCCATCATGGGTGCGAGGAGTCAATATCATTTCTTCCAAATCATTCACATTCTGAATATTGCTATCATAGCAAATACTAGAAACGCCAACCTCCCATTCACCTTCTAAATGCAGTGGGCGATTTAATTCTACTCGATAGTCTGATGGTTTATTTTTGGGAAATTTATTCATAGAAGCATTACTGGGCAAGTAGATTAGAAACGAGTCCTTATTTTCACTTTCCATATTATTCACATTGGAAAAATATATTAGCATACTTTTGCATTAACTCTTCATTCGGAAATGGAGTGTAATACTTGTCACAGCATCTTTATGAAAAGGAATCAACGCACCAGCATCGTCATAAATGGCAATATCAATTTGTGGGATGTAGTTTGATTTCAGCTTTGTATAATGCACTTTCTTGAAAGTATGCTCAGATAAAATACTGCAGCTTTTTGGCTGGTATGGTATCATTGCTAGCAATGGAGCTTCAACATCTCCCACACGTACATCTTCACCAATATTGGAATATATCTGAAAATAGTTAATACGACGCGATAGTGACATGTCTGCGCTAGCTTTGGTTACAGTACCACTTTTAAAGATATTTTGATCAAAACCCAAAATGTCCATTAGAGTTTTATCCATAATTAGTTCAATACCTTTTCCACTTATAGTGAGAGACAAAGTACCTTCTTTTTCAGAAAATGAAATATGTTGCTCATTAATCACTTCATTTAAATAATCTACAACCAATTTAACCGAAGTAATAATGCGAGGCATCAACACTCTTGTTTCATGCAAGATACCACCTAAAGGCTCTTCATACTTTCTGTATAAAGATACGGTCCATTCTGTATCAAATTGATTTGGCCTTTCACATGGTAAATGTTGCATATCAGATTTTCCATGAACAGCTGCAGAACGATGTCCTAAGAACTGATGAAAATCTTTTGAACAAACTAATACTAGATCATCATCATTTAATTTACTTATTGCAATATGATTAGATGATTTGATATAAGTCAATGTTGCCACTTGTTTACCATCAACTCGAAGGAGATAATTAAATTTCTTCAATAATGTTTCAGGAGTCATATTTGTCTTTCTTGGCTTAATCACAATCTTCTTCACCAACGTCTTCTCATTTTTAGGAATAAGATCTACATAATAAGCTTCCTCTCGATATATTAACTGTTTATGACCACTTATGTGGTAATTAACGTTAAAATTATCATAGCTTGTTAAGGCGCTAGCGAGGTAACCTAAATCATTTCTTAAACTTGGACTTAAACCAACAATCCAATCTTTCTCAACTACATGATGTACATAATTATGATCATCATTGTGCGGAGTAAATTGGACAATATGTTTACACGCTTTATTCAAGAAATCATATATAAACTTTTTACATGATAAGAGATCTTTCTTTGACCACTGTGGAATGTATACTCGGCACCCCTTTTCACATTGGTAAGCAGCTGTACGTCTCATATTAATAGTCATCACCTCATGATCAAAAGTATAGACACAGTTGCTATAAACAAGTTGAGTGACACCCACTTCCCAATTTCCATTTAGCTGTTGTACATGATCAATGGGAGTAGAAAAGAGTGCGGCTCGATTGCTAGCAAATCTCTTTGTAGCCACATTGCTAAGCAAAATATGATAAAACGACATTTTTATATTGCTGATCTGCAGCTTTGCATAACATCATGAAGACTTGGATTTTGGACTCTCTACAATATATCAGAGTTGATCGTGATGGAAACGTACACTTCAAAAATTCTCATGGTCATACATCAAGAGGTATTACATTAACATGGCGACAATTTGTCAACCTCAATGATATCATGAGGGATTTGGAATATTTTGAAACATTAAGATTCATCTCCTTGGGTGATCAAGTTTGGCTTCAACATTACAGAAATGAAATTCAAATCTACCATTCTCATTCCGCAAACTGTTTCTCATTTCGCAAATACAATTGGGAGAAGTATAGAAGATACATACATCGCTCCATCATGACATTTATTCGTCGTGAGTTCATCGCCCTACTATGCAAATCTTAATCAGACATGACTATCACGCACCATGAG
This sequence comes from Prostheceraeus crozeri, assembly GCA_907163375.1. NCBI lineage: Eukaryota > Metazoa > Platyhelminthes > Polycladida > Euryleptidae > Prostheceraeus > Prostheceraeus crozeri. The sequence goes on from CAJQUW010003057.1 coordinate 78,098, forward strand.
TTGGAAATTAGATTCCCTACAACGTATTGAAACGGATCATGATCGAAACGTCTATTTCAAAGATTCAACTGGAAATGTGAGAAGAGAATTTGCTTTATCTTATCGTCATTTTCAATCTCTACATCATACCATGAAGGATTTGAAATACTTCTATATGAAAAGACATTCACGTATTGGAAATCCCATCTGGCTGCGCGTCAACAATCGGCGAATTCAACTCTATCATTCCCAACTTCATACTAACTTCGCATTTCATCAAGGTAGTTGGGAAAAGTATAAAAGGAAGGTACATCGCTCAATTTACTCATTCTTTCATCATGAAGCGCCATCGCTACACCATCGTCAACATTCTCCGTCGCTTCAGACTCTACACCAAAATCGATCTCACAACATTACACCAACAGCTTCCAAACAGCAAGTATTACCCGGGCCGTCCTCAAATGTTAGTGGTGAAGATGAACAATTCACGGAATCTTCAACTCTTCCCAAATGGGACTGTACAGATTCTCGGCGCCCTTTCTCATTCATCGGCGCAGTCAATGCGCTTAGAGCTACAAAGACTACTACGTCGGATATGGAAGAGGGAGAGGTGTGTGATGTCGAATCTGACTGTGGACAATATGGTGATCTCTACTCAATTGAGTGACAGTCTATCATTTTTGAAGATTCGTACTAGCAGTTACAATTTGTGTTATGAACCCGAACTTTTTCCTGCAGCTCTCATTAGTTGTTGGTTACCTGTGCATGTGGCAATCTTTCATAATAGTAAAGTGATCATTACTGGACTAAAATCTCATGTACAAGCAAATGTGATCCAAGACTATCTCATTGAGTATGTACGTACCCAGCGGATTGTAAAATAAAAAACAATTTTTCCAACATGATGTTTTTATTTCAAATCATGATAGAACTTACAAATCATTTTTTCATTAGAGGATGGATTACATGAAAAGTTTTGAATAATAGATGCAAATCGAGATACATGTAAACGTTTTAAGATGAAGTACAGTACAAAAGCACCACACGTTGATGAAAGTGGATGTTGTAGTATGCGTTCATTTCGCTGATATTGACGCGTATGTTTTCTCAACCACTGCTGTGTTGGTATATTTGGAGGTTGAGCAAGAGAGTCAAATAGTTCACCACGTCGGTATTCTCCAATAAAGATCGCTTTCCAATGCTCACCGCCTAAATTCTGCGAATGAGTGTTTAGCACCATAAAGATGGGATAGTGATTTACTGCAGGTGGTAAGGTATCGAGTGAATAGACATTATCGAAAGCTTTCAACGTCGCTTCGTCTGCATTACGCTGCACTTTAGTCTTAATATCGTCAGCAGTCAACCAACTCATTAACGATTATACTGAAGAATCACGTCACGATACTTTGTAATTTCAATATTTGAATCGAAGACTGCATAAATAAATACATTGATCGTCTCAGGTAGTGTTCTTTTGAACGTCAAATCCAAACGAATATTATGAGGTACGTTCGCTTGACGATAGGGTGCACTAATATCGCTGTCAGCAGTCAAATCAAATGCATAAATAGTATATCCACTCTTAAACTCTTTCATAGTCAGTCCGTTGGTGTCATCCGTATTGTAAAAGCCAAAGACATCCATAAAATCAACATAGCTGCGCATAAATTGATCCGCAGCAAAATCTGGTTTGTAGGGTGGACCAGGATGACTCACACCATTTACACGTAAAGCAATTTCACTTAACTGATTGTGTTTAAAATTGAAAGGATTCTTCTTTATATTACCATTAAATGCGTCATTTTCAACCATTGCCACCATGAGGAGCTTCGGTGCTTCCGATGGAAAGAGGCCATCTTTCATGAAACTCTTTTGATCTTTCGGAATTGTAAAGGTGAGAAGCTTTGTATGCTGAACGGGGTAAATGGCATTTTGGCGGTTAAGACCTTCAGCATGCCCTCTAATGACACTTGGATTCGGTACTACTCGACGAATGTAAAGTGCAATATCTTCCACATGAATTCTAAAATTGTCAACTTTAGCAAATGCATTCAGCGCAAATTCAGGCTTATTCAATGTCAGCTTGAGTCGCATGCTGGTATTACAGAGTCAAAACTTTGACTGTCTAAAGAAGTCTAAATTCAGCGGACCATATAGCTGACATACTTTACTATCTTTAATCATAGCAGATTGCTTTACAAAGCCACTGTTTGTTTCAACATCAAATTTTCCTGCTTCATCTCTGTACCATCCCATGGCTTCCATATGACTTTTTTGTGCTGCTGGATGAAACTGTGATACATGATTGAAATATGATTTATAGGGATAATCGCTTTGACCACCTTCCACCTGCTGCTCTTCAATCGTTAGAGAAACATCGCGAAGTAATGTAGTCAATGGTAAATTGTTCAGTCCAACTTTATGTGCATCGTCAATAGCAGTTCCATCTGTTTGCTGAATTCTAAACCTCAAATCAACCATCGCATAACTCAAATCTATGTAGTCATCACTACCACCAGGAATAACAAATTCAATGGGGCCAGCATTCTCAGCTGTTCGAGGATGATAATCTACAATACTTGAACTAAGAATATCTGTCTGTATGGCTTGTTGATCAAACAAACAAAAACCGGAAGTTTTACACTCCATGATTAGAAGTTATAGCAGCGTCGTCGTTTAGCGCCTGATGAATGATTAGAGCCTCTACGACGTTTGCGTGAATGCCTTTTGACTGAAGATCGCACCTTACCAGCTCCGCGATGTTTCCTCCTTCCTTTATTCATTCGTTTAGGTGATTTCTTTCCTTGAGTAACTCCAGCAAAGGTCTGCTTCAATGTTTTTAAACCGCGTTCCTTCCCACGATTCAACAAACTGCTCTTAAAACTTCTACCTCTGGAAAGATCACTAGCAACATCACCAGCAAAGCCAACGGCATTACTTAAAACATTTCGTTTTAAAGATCTACCGACATTGGATATGAGAGGTGCTACAACAGATTTCAGTGCACCAAGTATGCTACCTCCACGTTGGCGGCGAGCACCGATGTAAATTTGTCCTCCACCACTTACATAGGAGGGTCATGAATAAAATGAGGCAGTTGGATTCATAGCTCAAACCCTAAACATTGTTAGTTACAACTTTGCATGAATCACTGTCGATCACTTAGATGAAAGATGTCGGCACGACGCATTCAAGAGTTCATACTTGAAGGATAACCACTCCATTTAACAAGACACCATTCTTCACCTTGCCGTTTTTTACATCGAATGATTTTCTCTACCAAATATGTTTCACTTTCAGTGACTACCTCAATCTCATCGCGGTAAAAGCTACCCTCAATTTCTTCATTATCGTAATCTTTCAACTTGTAGGTGGTCGGAGAGTCTCTTTGATTAATCCTTGATACTGTAAATACCTCCTCTGTCCAATTCGGAAGGTACCCTTTAGCAAAAACACTTTTCACTTTTGAGATACGAACTTTATCGCCAATTTTCACATCACTTTTCACATGAGTGCGTTTACGTTGGAATGATTCGCGCACTTTATCTACATTGTCAGCATTTACATCTACTGGTCTGAGTCCAATAGAACGATGGATAGAGTGATTGTAGGCATGGAGTGTATCTTGTAGAACCTTTGTCCAATTTTGTGTCAAGTTGGCAGTAAAATGTCGCCACAAGCGATTTTTTAATGTGCGATTAAAACGTTCAACGAGTGCAGCTTTATAAGCACTCTTTACACTAAACAACTCAATGTCATGCCTCTCAAATAATCTTCGCACATGCTGATTTTCAAACTCTTTTCCTTGATCACTCTGAATTCTTTTTGGAATCCGACCTTCTCGAAAAATTGTTTGGAATGCTTTTGCTACTCCTTTCCCTTCTTTAGTTTTTAAAGGTTGAGCCCACGCATAACGCGAGAAAATATCAATGACGGTTAAAATAAAATTATTACCCGAGTTATGTTTTGAAATGGAGGCGACATCGCACAAATCTGCTTGCCACTGTTCATCGATGTCATGAACAATATAATGGCGGGTGCGGTACTTCTTTTTCGCTTGTTTGTGGAGTGTATAGGTAGCCTGACCCTTTAACCATCGTTTCACTTGTGATTGTGGAAGACCACTCGCTTTTGATAATTTCTTGATAGATGCAAATCCTGCCGGATGTTTTACATCATAATAGATTGACTTCAAACGTTCAGTCGATGACGACTGACTCTTTTTCCTCCTTCTCATCTTTTTGTTTTCTTGCCTTTCTACATTTACAACAACTGCAGCATTTAGCTTTAGCGGTTTTGCGATCGTGTTCACATTGCTTAGGGGTTTCATTATGAGAGCTGGCGCAGCAAGTGCAAGTGACAACGACATTCACCTCTGGCGGCTCATTACATGGCAAGCAACACATCTGCTTCATATTAATAGTCTGAGAACATGTATTTCCTGGGAGGAGCTGTTTTACGTTTTCCTTTTACCAGTTTTAGTGGCGATGTAGATCTACGTCGAGTTCTTCCTCTTGTTTGCTTAGTGAGTGTGGGAGGGGATGTAGCAGGTGACGACTTAAACCAATTTGTTGGCATTTTCATCGTCTGAAGCATTGGAGTAGTAGCCACTGTTGAATCAAGTTCTTTCAATGTCTCATTATTCAAAGCAAATTTTGGCACATTATGCTTTTTCAATAGTTTAAGAAAGTATGACCAACCAGGTGGAACATAGCCCTGACGGCGCTTTCTACGTGTCACATACTGAATCAAGTCTTCATAACGTGAAGCATCAATCACTTTATTTTCATCTGTAATGATTTCTCCTCTATCATTTACATTGAGATGGGGCTCAATACTATTGAAAAGAGATATGGCATGTGCGCGAGATGCTAAAGGTGTAGCAGTCGATACAGAGTCACGCATCTTATTCTTCAAGTTTTTCAATTGCTCAACAGTTTCCGATTGTAATAATACAGCACGATGTGGATCTTTGATGTGAACATTTTGCTGATAATCTATTTCTTTCCTATACATTTGATTTGCAAGAGGTTGCTTTACTTGCTGCATGGCAGTCAATTGTACATATTCATCCTGAGGAATAACAATCATGCGAGAATAAGAACTCATAGTTTGTAGATAATCATGGGAGTTTTCAAAATATCACTTCGAAATCTAAATTCTTCCGGACACTCTTGCGTAAAGTCAATGAATAAGTAACCGTATGGTTTTTCAGTAGCTGCTTGAAAAATTTCAATTAAGGCTTTTGATCCTCTGGGTGCAACTTGTCGCGCTAAAATTTCAAATTGACTTTTATCTCGCGGATTCTTGAAAATAGCATAATAGTGTGTATTCAGGTTTCGTGTACGAGCTTCTTTTCCATCAGGAAACAAATTTTGTGTAATATAGATGATAAAACACCTTTTATGGTGTGCTGCGCGAGTGAACATATCTGTAACATCTTTTGAATTCTTACTTTCTTTTAATAAATCATCCAATACAACAACATCATTAGACTGAAGTTTATCCACTGGAATAATTCCTTCATGTCGAATAAAGTTGCGACTTTGCAATTCCTGAAACAGCGACGGTTGATAAATACCATAACACCAAATCACTCGATTGATAGGTTCCTTAAACAACTCCCTTCTTTTATCCAATAAATTCAGCGTGAAAACAGTTTTACCTGCATAAGATGGACCTGATACAGTCAGAACTTTATCACATTGAAGTCTGAAATCCATTTTATTACTTTGAGACTCAACATTTGCATAATTAACGCTTAGAGCCAAAGATATTTCCCAATAGGTTGCCCACGGCAGGAGCTATCATTGGAAGTATTGCTGAAAGGAAACCGCCCTTTTGTGTTAGAGTTTTCCTCTTTCTTTGAAGGGCGACTTTAGGATTGGAGATGAAACGCAATTTCGTAGCATATCGCTTAAGTAACTTTCGTTGTTTTGGCGCTAATTTCTTCGTCCTCAACTTCCTCACATGAGAAATAATTTCACAAATGAATTTATCGTTAGCATGTCGTATAGCATTGTATCGCTGATTTGCTTTCATTCGTCGGAGAGCTTGAATGGCTGAAGAAAACTTTTGACTTTTACGTTTCGTCATTTTACGTTTCGCCATTTTCCGTGTTAGTCTTTGCTAAAACCTATCTTTACCACATTTGCATAGGTACTAACTATTGCGGCATAAGTGACACTCGAAATGAGCAATATCACAGTGGTTACATTGGCAAAGTTGAATGCAATTACGTATGAAACAGCGTTGACAAAAAGCATGCTTGCATCTCTTGAAGATGCGCTTTTCATTTCCATCCTTTCGCTTACATACATCGCAACACATAGTTTCACCGTTACTGATGTCTATAGCAAGTCTTTTTGAAGATATGAATTTGCTAGCCTTTTCTAAATAATAGACGCATGTACAGAAGGAATATACTTCGAGAGTGAGCAGACATAGCTCGAAAACCAGTTGTGCTACAATCAAGTACCACTGCATTTTCAATTTTTCTTTATGGAAAGTTGAATGTGAATATCTGAAATCGCTTCAATCACTAGACTGCTACCATGATGGTTAAATGCGTTAAGACGTTCAGCAATTTTTATCATATGTCTTTTAAAAAATTCTTCGGGTGATCTACCACTTCCATTGAATAAGAAGCAAAATGGAAAGAGCGACTTTCCACCTCTTCCTTTCCAAAATGACTAAACTTAATTTTCGCAACTAATCGCGCCATGATAATGCTATCAGAGAATGTATTCATTAACTCTAGAAATAGAGTGCTAGCATCATCGACCACTGCTTCGATGTCGGTCTCATCTTTATGAAATTTTATCACATAATCTTGAACAGCTCCTTTTAAACTTTGCCTATGAAAACGTAATGTTCCGCAGTCGTTTGAGAAAGACATGATCGCCCTTTATCTAACCCATCCATTGCATGAAAAAAACAACTCTTCTCATAGTAACATTTATTGAATAACGGTAACAAGCATGCATTATAAATCAATGGTTTGAAAGAGATAAAATAGATACAGCTGGTAACTATCATACAGCGAGCAATGATAACCATACAGGACTTTGGCAGTGTTGAGGTAAGGAGGAAAGAAGCATTGGTTATGAACGTAGCTACTACAACGAACAGACAAAATAGGAACACACAAATCCTTAAAACGTTTCGTGACTTCATGATAATGTTGATTCACTCTACTATCCCAAGGCGGGAGCAAAATATCATCAATGATTAGATTGGGAAATACTTTCCTCTCCTTACCAGGATTATTACAAAAGATGCGTATAACATTGAAAGCAGCTAACCATCGTTTAAAGTCAATAAGAAGAGCACTCTCACAAGAAAAGCCATAGTCTTGCAAATATTTCAGATTAAGTCCATGAATGTGTTTTCTCGCCCATTGATCAACATTGGGATCGCAGTTGGCATGTTGATGATAGACACTAACAATCTGATATGTCCAATTGTTCATAGCAATAGCACTGAGCTCCTGTACAGGTTCACCCTCACAATCCATAAAAATGATGATAGAAGCCTAAAACGGAAATTACACATCTAAGGAAGCGTTCTATAACATATTACAAAATGAAGAATTACATCGATGCTTTTCACGACAAAATACACAAATGATATGATGGCAACGAAGAAGTAAAATGTATCTAATAAGACCACGTCTACGACCCTCAAAGCACATAAGCGAATTGTCATAGGGTAGAGTTAGGAAAGGGCTAGTAATTCTCCTTCTTTGATTTGCGTTTTGATGTAGCATTCTTCTCCGACTTGCGCTTCGTACCACTGCTGTTAAGGATTTGATCAATTATGTCGTCCACGTTGGGTGGTTTTGGAATATATAGGATGGATTCCATATGCATGGAGAGAGAGGCTATTTTATTATCCTTGTGTCGACCATAATATAGCCCATTCACTTTGAAAAGGATATCCCAAGTACCTTCTCCGAGCTCATCACATCTGATGGGTATTGATTGATCTCCCTCCTTCTTATAGTAAGTACACCAATGTGATACCGGTAGGCAAATGAGATTACCATCCCAAATCTTTCTATAGGGAGTATCCTTGTCATCTCTAGCCTTCCACTCTTGAGCAAGAGGAGTAGGAATGTCCATATTTAATGTCACATACTCCTCAATAATATCAAGTTGGTGGCGAATGTACGGACTCACGGGGATCAGTATGTAGTCCCCATACTGATTGCGCATTATCTTGACATCCGTGGAAGGGAGCATTCCCGTTTGGAGTACTACGCTATGATCGTCATAACGCAAGACTTGTTTAAATTTACGCTGTAGCGGTGTAGGATTATGTACCTTGGTTGTTTCTTCCACTGGCCTCAGTTGTAGATGATCTGACCGTAGCGAACCTTGTAACGTTTGACCGCCATTTTGTCCTACTAGTGCAGCAGATGGAGTAGATGCCTGAAAATGAAAAAAGATTGTATTAAGTTTACGTTCAAGGGAGGAGAGGGAGGAAAGTAGCGACTTACCATTTTAGTTGGATAATAGAACAGGGAACTAGAGAGAGAAAATGTGCGTCCGTCACTCGTATGATTCAACGATGGAATGATTCTCACTGTGCAAGGCTCGCTATTAATATAGAAATGCTTGATTCTCATTGGATGATGATCCTCATTGGACAATAACATCAAGCTGATTCCAAATCTGGCCTCCGTTTACCAATCCGAGCCTTCATTCGCCTGCTGGAGCTGTTTCTTGGGAAATTCTAACTCTATCGTTTTTCGTCAATCTCCCAAAATCTTAAATGGCGTCTCACATCTAAACGAAGACAGATATGAACAAGCCGATTCTTTCACTGACTTTGTCTCACTCTTAGCTTTCAAACGAGCTATTGCACGACTTGTACGATCTCTAGAACCAAAGTTGGAAGATTGGTGCCGGGGGGGGGGACGTCAGCGAAACTTTTTCTCGCCGATTGACTTGAAACTCACCATACAGATAGAGAATTTCACGCTGATTCCAAATCTGAAATCCGTTTTCCAATCCGATGCTTCGTTTTGACGCTACAGCCCAAAACGTCCCAAATTCTAACTCTGTCGTTTTTCGCCAATGTCCCAAAATCTTAAATGGCGTCTCACATCTAAACGAAGACAGATAGGAACAAGCCGATTCTTTCAGTGAATTTGTCTCACTCTTAGCTTTCAAACGAGCTATGGCACGACAAAATCCGTCCACTGGAAGCCAAAATCGAAGCGAGCTGTCCAGAGAGGGGGGGACGTCAGCGAAAATTTTTCTCTCCGATGGCGTTCAAATTCACCATACGGATGCAGAATTTCACGCTGAATCCGAATCTGGTCTCCGTTTTCCCATCCGATGCTTCGTTTGGGCGCTACACACCAAAACGTCCCAAATTCTAACTCTGTCGTTTTTTCGCCAATGTCCCAAAATCTTAAATGGCGTCTCACATCTAAACGAAGACAGATATGAACAAGCCGATTCTTTCAGTGAATTTGTCTCACTCTTAGCTTTCAAACGAGCTATGGCACGACAAAATCCGTCCACTGGAAGCCAAAATCGAAGCGAGCTGTCCAGAGGGGGGGGGGACGTCAACGAAAATTTTCTCTCCGATGGCGTTCAAATTCACCATACGGATGCAGAATTTCACGCTGAATCCGAATCTGGTCTCCGTTTTCCCATCCGATGCTTCGTTTGGGCGCTACACACCAAAACGTCCCAAATTCTAACTCTGTCGTTTTTTCGAAAAATGTTGAAAATTTTTTCTCGCCGATTGACTTGAAACTCACCATACAGATAGAGAATTTCACGCTGATTCCAAATCTGAAATCCGTTTTCCAATCCGATGCTTCGTTTTGAAGCTACAGCCCAAAACGTCCCAAATTCTAACTCTGTCGTTTTTCGCCAATGTCCCAAAATCTTAAATGGCGTCTCACATCTAAACGAAGACAGATATGAACAAGCCGTTGATTTCACTGACTTTGTCTCACTCTTAGCTTTCAAACGAGCTATGGCACGACAAAATCCGTCCACTGGAAGCCAAAATCGAAGCGAGCTGTCCAGAGGGGGGGACGTCAGCAAAATTTTTTCTCTCCGATGGCGTTCAAATTCACCATACGGATGCAGAATTTCACGCTGAATCCGAATCTGGCCTCCGTTTTCTCATCCGAGCACTCCTTCCACTCGAAACAGCCCATTTTACAACCCAACATTCAGCAGATTGCACGAAAAACATCACACACTATAGCCTCAAGACTAATCCTGGCGGTCGCCCAAGTCCACCACGACACTCTGTCGTTCCAGAGGGGGGGGGGCGCCGGTCGAGTGTTTGTCATTTGCTTACTACTATCAGACCTAGAAGTGGCTATCAGAATATCATCCATATGACAGTGTACTTGAGGTAAATCCCTGGTCATTTCCAACATAATCGACTGGAAAATGTGTGGTGAAGACTTTACTCCAAAAGGAAGAGATCTGTACTTGTACAATCCAAAAGGTGTGGAAATCACAGTAAGCATCTGAGATGAGTCATCAAGCCTTACTTGCAGGTACGCATCTGTTAAATCAATTTTCGAAAACAAATTGCATTTTCCTAGCTTGCTCAATGTATCATCAATTTCTAATCCTGGGACTATGGTTGAAGGTATGTGTGGGTTGATCGTAGATTGGTAGTCGCCACAGATGCGAACTTTTCCATTTGGCTTATGCACAACGACAATCGGTGTAGCCCATTCAGAACTTTCAACCTTTTCAATAATGCCAACTTTGGATAGTCTGCTCAATTCATCTTTCACTGGTTCTTCCAACGCATACGGTAACTTGCGTAGTTTCATGAAAACTGGCGTAGCACCTGACCTAATCTCAATGGACTTGACAAGTGGTGAACTCACTTGGTTAATAGTCAGTTTCAATAAACTCATTCGATTTATGATATCCATTCCCAAAACAATGTCACCTCTCTCAACCACGTGGAAATCAACTTCACTTCGCTTCTGACCAACCTCAAAGATCACATTTTTCAATAAACCAATAATATTGACAACATCACCAGTGTAAGAAGATAGTGACAAGCGATAATCAACAGCCTTACACTTCAAATTCTCATATCTACTCACAAAGTGCCAAGGTATCAAGGATCTGACTGCACCGCTATCAACTTGGATCTCCAAATCTATTCCATCAATCCTTGCATCTACCATAATTTTGGAACTTCCATCTCCTGAATTCACTCTCAAAATGGACTCGGGCATTGCTTGGTAGTTAGAGTAAGTAGGCATTTCTCGAACTTTATTAACATCAGAAATCAGTTTCACTCTGTTCATGCATACTTTTGCAAAATGGTTCATTTTCTTACACAGACTGCATGCCTTGCCATATGCGGGACAAGCACCACGATTGTGTTTGTTACCACAGAACTTGCATGAAAGATTCGGATCATGAGTAGCAGAATTGGATTGTTTCTCAAACTTCTTTGGAACATCATGGACTTGCCTAGGCCTATTGGGCTTAAATGGCTTTCTTTTACTCATATCGACACGGTTGACCTGTAGTGGACGTAAAACTGCCTGACAGCTTGCAACCTCCTCGGACGCTGCAGCTATACCAACCGCTTTGTCAAAAGTCAGTCTCTCTTCGAGTAACAACTTCCTCAAAACAGCTTCGTCACTCAGACCCATCACGAATCTGTCCCTAAGCATGGAATCCAATTGCTTACCAAAATTGCAAGTCTCAACCGCTTTCCTAAGCTTGTTAACGTAAGTAGCAACACTCTTACGATCCTGTCTGATCAAATGGAACTTATACTGCTCCGCTATCTCTATCGTCTTCGGACGTAAATGCGATTCAATAGAATTCTTTATATCAACATATTTCCGGGCTGAAGGCAAAATTGGAGCCAACAGTGTCTTAATCTCAGAATACGCGTCCTTCCCTACAACAGTCAAGAATAAGTCAGTCATCTTCGACGTGGGCTCTTTCGCAGTAATTTCATTGTCTTCAACGCCTTTCGCTCTTGCCAAAGCCTCAAATCTCTCTTGCCAGTCGTTGGTTGCTTCGCGCTGCCATGGCATTGGCTCAATTCTGAATTCCATATTGATATATCACTGAAGTTTCTTCTCAATTCGTGAAAGAACAGTCAATTCGTCGCCATATGTGCTATATGTATGGACGAGGTGAAAACGAGCGTTGTCACGAGGATGCGTATTTATATGTTGTGAAACATGCACATCAAAATCACTTTCAGTTGTGATCAATTTATCATAGCATATACAAGGTGTTTCAAAAGTAGGCTAACAGTTGATTTTGCCCTAGGAAATCTATGTTGACCGTTCTATTGGCGATTTACACCTGAATCAGTCGATGGATATCCATGATCAGTCCAACATGAGCCATAGACTTCGAAGTAATTGCTACTATCATTTAGAAGTCTATGCAGTAGCATTCCATTGGCAAAGGAATTTTGAAATCTATCATGGACAAGATATAGCACCAATCTGACATTACGTACATGGATATGTTCAATTAATTTGATTTGAATCAAACACTGTTAGTTTGACTTGAAGTGAATTAAACAAGCTTGAAGCTTTTTTGAATTTGCTGCTTCTGTCATGTCAGGTCATCTAAAAGATGATCAGAGAAAATGGATTTTGAAATCCTTTTGGAAAAACAAGAATGCTGAAAAGGTGCGAATGGAATGGAGAGATGCCTTTCACAGCAATCCTCCATCAAGATTTGCTATTTATCGCATTCGAGATAAATTTGAAAAGACCGGTTCGGTAGAGAATGCACCGAAGTCAGGACGCCCTCGATCAGTTTCAATAACATCAAACGAGGAGCTAGTGGCCCAAACATTTGTTCAAAGTCCGAAGAAGTCAACAAGAAGAGCCTCATTGGAGTTGGACATTTCTCTAAGCTCTACTTGGAGACTGATGAGGAAAGTTGAGTTGAAACCATACCGACCCAGACTGTTGCAGCACCTTCTACCGGATGATGCTGAACGACGCTTGCAGTTTGCTGTGCTCATGTTGTCGGAAATTCGGGAGAACCCAGATTTGCTTGACAAGATAGTTTGGTCTGACGAAGCCAGTTTCAAACTATCAGGTCACGTAAATAGACATAACTGTGTCTACTGGTTCCCTGAAAATCCGCACATGGTATCAACAAATGAGCTGAACCAGCCTGGCTTAACCGTCTGGGCCGGTATGTCAAGCAACGGTGTGATTGGGCCAGTATTTTTTGAAAGAACTGTGACGGCTGAGGTGTACCTTCAAATGCTCCAATCCTTTGCGATTCCTGAGATGCAGTCATTGAACAACTTCAATGAGCTGTACTTTCAGCAGGATGGTGCACCAGCGCATTTTGCAGTGAGTGTCAGAAGCTATCTGAATGACACTTTTCCAGGAAAGTGGATCGGGAGATGTGGTAGCATCCTTTGGCCTCCTCGCTCTCCCGATCTAACTCCGATGGACTTTTTCTTTTGGGGCGTTGTAAAGGAGAAAGTGTACGGACGAAAACCTCACACACTTTCTCAACTCCGCTCCTACATCACAGATGCCTGTCAAGGGATCAGTGATGACAGGAACTTATGCAGAACTGTGTGCCACAGTGTGGCCGAAAGACTACAAGAATGTGCCGATGTCCATGGTGGACATGTTGAGCATTTGCGTTCGTGAATTTTTGCAACTTTAAGTTGATTAATTTTTTGATATGTTGAATAGGCCTTGGTTATTCATTTGTTCATTTTTTTGTTAGGAAACCAAGCAAACAAAATGGTAGTTGTTTTAATGTTAATACCTTTATTAATTTCAGCCTCCTCTAGGCCATCGTCAGAAGCTTCTGACGATGGTCTAAGAGGAGGCTGGAATTAACGAAGGTGAAGGACATTTGGATGTCAGCTGTTCTTCCTTCTTCGCCTCCCTGTCTTGTGTTGACGACAGCGTCTTCGTGCACCAGGCTGAGGGGCGCGGAGGACATTCGAATATCAGCTGTTCTTCCTTCTCGACGTTTGTTCTCTCCCAGTAATCTCATAGTACCTAGGTTATGTTTACTTACAATCCTACTCCTCTGGCGTTTACTTCTTCACCTAACTCCCGATTACGAGTCTCCTGTACGCAGAAATCTCACCCTCCCGTATTCCGTGGTACACCTCTTCTAATCCTAATAAATTTGAATTCCTGTATGATCTATCAGTACGCCAGTAGACCATTTAGAATGCCGTTCCATGGAACATGCTCAGATTTTCCCATGATTTCCTTCGTTTCCAATCCGGCTTCGCTTGTTTTCCTAAAAACCCCATTAGCTCTGCCTTATCCTACTTTGCCATGTAATCTCCTAATCCGCCTTTCATAGATATCATTGCTCTATCCTCACTTCAAACTATTCCCAACCGTCTGACTCCGCTTACCTCCGATATCGCTTACTCTTGCCTTGCTTACACAATGAAATCTATATCCGCATAAGGTTCCATGTACATTCTCCGATAACCTTTTTCTTATCCGCTGAGACTCATGATTTCCATCGCGGTCCCTATGGTTTCCTCTTTAATCTACCTCTTTCTCTCACTCACTCTTCTCGCAATTAAATATGTTAACGTCTCTTTCCTACACATATACTTCCTCTCGGGCCCACTGATGTCGACCCAACAATTCGTTTATACTCCACAAAATCCCTATCCTCAATCATAATTCGAAGTTCATGACAAATCGTGCTCCACTATCCTTCCATCTATGTAGTGTCCTCCTTTGTTCTTTTCCGTACTCTATATCTAGATCTCCTCGTTTTTCCCTGCTCCTTCCAATTGGCTTGTGTTCTAGCTATTTCCTCCTAATCTCTTATACATAGTCCTGCTCTTATAGATACTGTCCTGCTCAGACTAGCAGATCCTAATCTAATCGATTCTACTATCCTAATCGTTCAGAGTGTCGACAGGCCCTTCCTGTTCTCACTCCGTCCATGACTGTATCTGCCGTTCCTGTTCAAGAGATCCCTGCCATTTAACTTCGACAATGTTACGATCCTCGGTTCAAACTACCTAACCTAGTTGCAATGCGACTATCATCATCCTCCCTAAGGTGATTCAATTGTCCCTATTCATGGTCCCAATATCTTTATCAATTCGGGATTCATATGAATGCGAAATATCGTACTCTTAAGCACTCGTCACACTATGAACTGATAACCACTATTCAGTGCCCGAATCCCCCTTCGCAGTGTGCTATAGATAAATTCGGCGTTCAGATTCTCTTCCTATACATTCTATCCCCACCGGTTACCCCTTAAGCAGCTACCAATTCCTACAAGTCTTCACCCGACGCGCATGGGTCATTACTAATTTCAAAAGCTTCATATTCAGAACAAACGCGTCTCTTATCTCAATATTCGTAACCCCCATCGTGTAACTCCTCTAGGAATTGACCTCTATCTCCAATATGAAGCTATCAAAGTCTCCATCTCAGATATCCGAATCAGTTTCACCTCCTTCACCGCATAATAATTCCAGACAGTTTATTCGCAGGCTCTCAGCCTTGGTTTCTTTCCTAATCATCCTTAGTCATTCGCGATATTCTCCATTAGGCTGATTTTTTACCTTTCGTTCTCCACACTCTCTCATTCTTTCTTCTACCTGTACTATACGCCCGGCAGTCCGAGCTACTTAAAGCCATTCTACCGTACAATTGACAATCCTTCCCTTCGCTAGATAATGCTCATGGCCTATTTTTCCGTATGCTTACCGGCTCCGCCATTGCGCCTATCTCTGGCTTTTCAATGGTTCAGCCTCCGAACTCATTAACCGATTCCGTTCTGATCTCTGTTGACTACTCTATCTTCAACACACTCTCATTACCATAAGGCCACGTACTGTCAGCTATCCGCAATTACGCACAAGTCATAATCGATGTCCTCTGCTTAATGATATTCCTATGCATTTTCTCTTTTAAATAATTTCACAACGAGGTCTCGGTTGAGCTACTCAGTCACATGTCCACTTCACTGAGTTCAAACATAGGTTTCGTCTCGCATTCAAATCCGACGCAAAACGCTTATCCCTCGTTACAGAAAATGTACTTAATTTCATCCCCTTAATGCCTGAATCCCTATCATACATACTAAACTATCCATTTACCCTTCTTATCGCTGTCTAATATTCCTTACCCGTCACAGATGACCGAAATTCAATACAGGAAATAGGAGTAGACCTTCCCCCAATCCCTTCTTAGATAGCTGAATCTTCCTGTAATACCGCTGCGGGTTTCGTTCGATAGATACACTCTAGAGAAGTATTGTCTTCCCTTACTTTCGCTACACTCTAAATTGCCCTCTTTCTCCATACATCTTCCATCCCCTTAAATCAAGCATGTCTAATCCAACCTCTTTCCTACAATCTTAGCTAGGATTATCTTACCTTCTGTATTCCCATAATCCCATTGCCATCTCACTCCTAGATCCTACGTCGCTCACAAACGAATCACTCTCCGTGATCCCATCGGTCCCTGGGTTTGCCTTCTACAATATAAAGTTCGAGACTCGTAAAGTTCGATATACTTACCCTCTCTCCTCAAAAAATCAGCATAACCAAACAGCGGGACGTAATCCTCTCCTATCCCTTGTCACCCTGAAATAGAGCCCGATTCCCTTCATAAGTCGATAAACACAACTATTGCTTGACCGGTGGGTACTGAACCTTAATACGCTCACCTGCTTCCTGTACCGGACTTCTATTCACTTCGCCTAACGTCCGAGTTTTCAAAGAAAGGGGGGGGATGTCATTACAGTCCCTTCCTAGTTCTCACGCCTGTCCTCTGTCCGATTCTGTATGGCTGCTCTCCGTCCTACGAGGAACACGCTTTCCTTTCGCTTAGGCCTGAAGTATTTTCCTTCCCATTTTTGTTCGTCACATCGCACCCCATTAAGTAGTATTCCTTTCAGGTCACTCGTCCTCTGGCGCTGCCCTGAATGATGCTCTGCTTGGTGAATGCGGATCAATACCGCCCCTGAACCACTAAGCCATTCGCCTACAAATTAGGGATACGGTCTGCCCTCTTCTAGTGGTTACGCTTATTTTTGTACAGAATCGTATCTCATTTTCCCGAATCGCCAACTTCCAATATCCAAATTCCTGTTCTTGGCTTCACTTCGCCACAACACTATTCTCCATCTTCACCTACTACTTCAGCTGCAGTCATGTGGGTTGACTCATTGGCTCTGGCGTCCTTGGTTCATCCACTAAGTCCACTGTCTTTCTCTATTAGATATCGAGAGACTGTTGACATTCGCTTCAATTCCTGTACATACGCTCGTCCTTTAAACAATCAGCCGTGGACCTATGTTTATGCTGCCCCTCATTGTACATAAACTTCATTTCTGGATTGATCCACAGCTATTAAATATTGACACAAGCCTCGGGGGCGCATCGCAAATACCGACACGAACACAACTTCCATGACTGAGCCTAACCTACGCTATTCGAGAAATTATCACATTTGTGCAAGTCCTTACCTCAGAATGTTTAAAATCAACTTGATAAGAAGCCGGAGCCAGAATCAGTCAGTCCTTCTAGTCTATATATTACCATAATTTAGTTAGTCGCTCTTCTCATGACATCCTCCCCTGGAAGCCCTATAAGTCCTCTTTTCTTCCCTTGTTTGTATTAAGACCCAATAGACAGCATAACATTCCCTATCCTTCCAGATATGGCTAACCACAGATGAATGATTTCTTGTACCTACTAACAGTTCTACATGCGTCTTAGTTAATCTACGCCTATTCGGCTTTATCGAAACGTATTACGTGAGCCATAATAGGGCAATAGTCCGACCCCGGGCTTTGCCGGCCCTCGATATAAGTTGCTAATTAGTGGGACATAAAATTTAAGTTAATCGGTCATATCCGGCTTGAGACTTTCCCCTTGACTTTCTAAGAGGACTTATTGACGCTTAAGACGCTATCCACGTCGTCCTGTAGTGGACTGTCTTGCCTTCACTAGGCATCATTATCCCTGTATGCATTCCTCTATCCATACATTGAAAAGACTTCGCTTTTATCTCACCGATACCTCTTCCCGTATTCGTCTGTGCGTATTGGATATCAACTTCCATCAAGTGGCTTACAGAATATATTGGTCATGAATATCCGAAATCTAACAGGATTGCTCCACTTATACAGGATTCCATTCTGTAAAGGGACATTTGAAACATCTTCCTTATCGCGCTGTAATCGAAGCCATCTCTACATAGAATATGAATGCTGAAATACGTGCACTTCCTTCATATATCCCTCACACTCATGCATTCTCCGACTGCTGCATACATTCCATTATGTCGCATTCTGGTTTCGGTAATCGAGCTTCTGGGAACTTCAACCCACAATGACATGCATTCGTTGTGTGGTTAGAGCAGTGTACTCTGGTCCGGCTAGGGCCATAGAGTCTGTTGATCCTGGTTGTTACCTCTTTGGTAAAGGAGTTCTTCCTATGATCAAGTGACTAGTGCTATAACTGTAAGCGGAGTAATGTGTCCGCAGATCCTTCGAGGGTTGAAAGCGTACAGAAGAGTCATCTCGCTAGATATACGTTTAGAGATCCTTACTTTCAATGCGCAATGGAGCGATGCCATAAATCGGTGCATATGCACTCCCTCGTGCAACGCTTTGCCAGTGTTCCTCCAATTTTCCTTCCTAGGCTTCCTCTTACTTTCGCGTATTTCACCACTTCCTATACATTTTAAGCATTTTTGTGAAATATCTTCAATTTCCTTATGGTCCGTCACTCCTGGGCTTCCTACGCGACTCAGAGGCAACATGTCGCTTGGTTGAAGACAGGCTCAGCCATTCATAACCTGTCGAACACATCTCGTTAAGCGCAAATTAACTACTTCGCTAAGTATTCTTGATTCCAGCTTATCCTATTAGAAATACCTAGTAGTTGTACTGTAAATATCGGCTGATACTCCGTCACATCTTTTCTTCCTCTTTTTGCTCACGCTCCTATCCATTGCCTATAAAGTTCAAGATCCTATCCAATTGTGCCGCACTCATTCTTGCGGCTGTGTCCTCTGACGCTTCACTTCCTTCACCATTGATCTGCACGATTTCCTTCCTTCGTGCGTCCTCTTCGGCTACTCCCGGTCACGTAACTCAAGCAAGTTAAACTGTTTGCTTATCTTTCCTTTGTTAATCCTAGCTTATCTTAATTTCCTCGACCTGTTCAACATATTGCTCATGACCGCTGCATATTTTCCACCGATATTCGCTGAATCCGCGCTTCGCTTTTCGTCTACACTTGTCTCGGGCATAGGGGTTTCTACATATAATCTCCTCTCTTCCTCTTTGTCCCCTAACTTCGATGCCAGTTAAACTATTCCTACTACCTTAAACCAATATCTTCTGCGTCGTAACACTGACTTACTCAATTTACTATCCCTGCTCTACTTCACCGAGTCTCCAACACATATTCGGAACCCCTAGCTTTATTAATGTACCTTTGAAATCTGCGTCTTGAGTTAGTTCCCTAGATGCCTGATGGGATAATGTGCGGCTCCTACTTCATGAACATCCTCAGGATTCAGTTTTTCTATCTACTACTTTACTGCTGCTTTCCAATATCCAGCCTTGACAGGCTAATATCTACTCTTCACATGTCGACTCCGTGTTCGCTTTGCTTTCGGGCTTTTCACTGGCTGCTTGAGTAACTGACGCGGCTCTACACATACCCTAACTTCTCTCCTCTGTCTAACTGCTGACATCCACTGAATGACCGGGCTCAGTCTCTCATACTTCCTCATTCGCTTCGGACCGTCGGGCGATCTCTTCCCCTTGCCATCACGCTATCTGATCTCCGCGTCTTGATACAATTTTACAGGTCTCTGGTCCTCATGTAGCAGGGATGTTGTTCAAATAATATCGGCACATTTTCATTTTCCTACTTCAATTATGGACTTAAAATGTTCGTTGTCTATCGACACAGTTGTCTAACTCGAAGCTGATAGTATTCTCTTGTGCCTTAATGTATTCCTAAAGAGGCTCTTACGCTCGAAATGATCTAGCTTTCCTTGATCTCTTTTACCAATACTTACCAGATCGACCCATCTCTAACGTGGTTCTTCCTAATATTCTTCGCTAATTTCTAACCCTTTTTTCCTATAGATTGTGAATCGCTTTTTATTTATATAGGCTTTTTTTGCTATAAGCGTACAACTACCAGAATTTCTTCCTTCCTTTGACTTGGAACGGTTGTAAAGCCTTACGCCACTACGACATCGTCAACGGGCTGGTTCAATGCTTTATCATAGAGGCGGGTGTCGACCAATCCTCATTTAGCCTTATCAAACTAACAGCGTGCTCCTCTCTCTCTCATTTAGGACTTTGGCCATGCTGTCTCCTGGCTTCCAATGATACCACTCCATCCATCTCGCGAGTTAACCTCTCATCACTATCTTGCTACTCTATATCCCTAATTGAATAGTGACTAGTTTACATGTCGGACGCAATGAAATGCTTCCTCAGCCCTTGTGCCGATCCCTGTCCGGGGGGGGGGGGGGGGGGGGGGGGGGGGGCTAAGATGCGAACTTACTTCCTGTTCCTGTCACTAATCATCTCTTCTTTTCCTGTCCCAACTCCTCAATTTCTTCTTAATTCGCGGGCTCATCGATCATATACATCGCCCCAATTGGGTTTCTATCCTCCCGACGAATTACGCATGCTTCGTAAGTGCATTAGATAATGTTCTTCCTTCGTTTCTTCCTATTTCCTGCCGCCTTGGTTCTTCGCTTTCTTACTAAAACTTCTACAGTGCTCCGCTTCATTCTAAAGGCAGACTACCCTGTAAATCACATAGTATGCCAGGTTCCTAAAGTTCCATTCTATCAACAACTAAACTTTTGACCACCAAAAGAGTTATCTTATATGTCATCACATTCTACTTGCCAAAACCTTCCAAGTAAATTAAATCACTAAAAGTGTGTCAGTACTTAGAACAGCGATTTCTTAAGTATTTCTCTTAGCACCGCCCTGCTCTAAAATCTATTTCCTAATGTTCCCCTCCTTCACCCTGAGTCCTTCCTGCCTTCCTCCGTCATTTACCCTATTCGCTACAGACATCCTCTATAATACGGTGGGTATACCATCAACTACTCATTTTCGGTGAAGTGTCTCATCCTAACTAAACTTACCTTTCTTTCCTTGCCTTAAAATAACCACTCCTCGCTCGTAGGGATAAGTCTAATGCAACTACGATACGTTAACATTTCAGCGGTGGAATTCTAGCTTTTCATCACAAATCAGAATTCTCAAGTGGTCCGATCGGTAATAATTCGCTACTCCATTACACTAATCTCAATTGGCGCCCTTTTTCCGAAATCGAGCTCCTTTAAGTCCGCATGCCAGTTCCTATCTTCTTCTTCGCCATTGAGATGATTATAGCAATATAGGATCCAGTCCTTAATCCTATCCTAAATTCTGATTCCTTCGCCGGGCAACTGCCTTTCACACCAACTCAGCTTCTCCTTCTGTCATGCAATAATAACCTGATAAGAACATCCTTCACAAAACCCTTACATGAGAAGCTTGAATACCCTCGCTCTTATAGTCCATTGGCAGCCTTCTTCAAATAACATTATTAACTCTCTGCTAGATAGTTAGCATCCATCGTTGTAGGTCGCAAACTCTGTCGATTCTAATGACGGTTCCAATTGCTCTCCTAAATTGTTACCTCGCTGTCTGCTGGGTCTAATCGGCAACTGACCTTATAATAGAACTTTCTTCTACTCTATCGTATCTTAAGCTCCACGCTTTCCTAATGCCTCCTGAATCGTATTCCCTATCGTCGAACTCGTCATATCCCTGCGCGTATTTCTCCTTTTCTTGGTCCAGCACTGGTAAGGTACCAAGTCTCACTAAATCTGGGCCATCCTCGATTCGATAATCTTCTTTATAGAACCAATGACTCAAAAATCTTCACCTCCACTTCCCATTTTACCGTCCGCATTCGTACGAAATTGCAGCCGTATTCCTGAACTAACTATCCTTAGGCTCCTTATTAGTACTCGCTAATTCTATCCATCTAACGACTTTATACGATTCCGGTCTATATACTATACGACTTAGCTCTTCCTTTTGTGCTCCTGGAACCCTCTATGGTTCGCTTTTCGCTGCCATAGCCTGATATACCTTCCGAGACGTTTTTCCGTACTATACATAATCATGTCGCGCAGGGTATCTAACTTGGAACAATGTCTCTTCCAAGTTCTTCCGAACCTTCTTATATCGTATAATGGTCTCCTGTTTTAATGATCGTCTATAAGCCGTTCTCCCCAACCTTCTTTTCCCTAGTCCTGGATTTAACCACCAATACGATATAGTCCCAGGTTTCTCGAGCTGATAGCTGTCTGTACTATTCTTCCTCTTTGTATATCATGCATCTCAATACATTCACTATACCCTCAAAGTGATTATATCTTAGTCAATATTAGCAATGTCGGTCCGATGGAGGCTTTTTTCCGTGTCAGAATACATCTAGCACTGCCTCGATGACCGTAATCTTCCTTCTGTACAATGCGATACTCCATAAATAATTTTCCCTTGCATTTAAAATTTTTCTTCAGACCTTATTCGATACAAAGGAGCTTTCTGGAATCATCTTATCCAAGTACTGGCCATCATTCAGTTCCCCTTCCATTCCTGCATCAACTTTATTTCCTCTTGAACCTTAAAAGTTACATGCTACAGTGACTTAAAGAATCTAATAAGCATTTCATTCTCGCATGTACCATCCTGTCTTTAGCATATAAGCCTCATGCTATCCTTAACTCTTACTTACGAACCTATCCCGTTCCCTACCAGCCGCTACATCGCCGTTTTCTAGGTCGTCTCCCATGACGCGGTGCATGACTCTTGCTATCCACTGAAACACTGAAATGTACGCATTCAAAACTTCGCTTTCTTTCCTATCTCATCTAATCTCGATTACCCTAGCTTATACACTTGATTGCGGCTTCGAGGAGCCTTCTAGATCTATACAGTACGCTGGTCCATATCGATCATCATTACGTATCACTGTGACACATTATTCGCCCGTAATGGCGTCCTGCTGTCCCTCGGTCGACGCTTAATCAAAGTTGGACTGAAATTTATAAAAATTCCTGCTGCTCTTAATCGGAACGGATCGCCGGAAAAATATAGTTTACCACATATATCTCCCTGGCAATTTCACTTACGAGGACCTTTCGGTGAGACATCTCCTCCGGCCTATTATCTAAACTTTTCCTTCCTCACTCCTATTCAACGTCACCAACTCCTATCCTAAAACCTCGCAGCACAATATGGTGCACCCTTAGCTTACGGTCGGACATCGTTCCATGGTGTCTGCCTAACCACTGTCACTGCATACTGCGTCGGTGTGAACATTCAAGTTGAGATGGCTCTCTCGTGTGCGCATGTTGTCCTACTGAAGCCATACGGCTCTCGCTAAATATACACGCGCAACGCTCCAATCGGCTTCCCATTTGATAGGTCCAACGTCGGTCATCTTAATCGTAGATGCGAACTTCACTCTGACGTTTTCCTTTTCTATATCAATGAAAAATTAGTCTTCCCCGAGCGTGTCTCTCTCTTCTCTTCACTACCTGCATAGTAAGCACCATGATAAGGACAACTACTATCGTTGCTTAGGTAGTAAAGACAAACTCCACTTCCTGGACGACGCGGCAAGTATGGCCGCCATGTCGGACTGAGTGAGAAGTCCCCTCCTGGCCAACCCTCTGGCTCGGCAGAGGTGTCGTGGGTCGCCATGGGCCGTGGTGCTATTCGCTGTCTGAGTCCATCGCCCGCCACCACTCTGGTATAACGACAGAGGTTGTGGTTCTCTGTTCTTGGTGTGCCCCGGCCAGGTGGGTCCGAGGGACAGCGTTCACAACATGGTTTGCAGCTTTTGTACGTTCCCCCCACTCTGGAACGACAAGAGGACTGTGGTCTGTCGTTGGTGTGCCGGCCAGGTGGGTCCACGTATCACAACATGTTCGCTGGACGTCCCCCCCCTCTGCAACCGACAGAGTTGTGAGACTCGGGTGAGTTGGTTGCCGACCGTCTCCATGGTTGACGTGGGCGACCCAGTCTAGGTTGATTCGTGGGCGACCTGCCCAGGATTAGTCTTGTTGTGAGGCTTTATGTTTATAGTGTGTGATGTTTTTTTTTTGGTTTGTGTGATGTGTAAGCGTTGCGTCCTCCCCAAACGAAGGCATCGGGATGAGAAAACGGAGGTAGATTCGGGGAAATCTACAGTGTGGTGAAATTTTGGGTTAGGTCAGGATGTTTCCAGCGAACGAACGAAATCGGTATGCGAAAAATCGGAGAGAAAAAAATTTTCGGCTGAGTGCCCCCCCCCCCCCCCCCTGGACAGCTTGCTTCGATTTTGGCTTCCAGTGGACGGATTTTGTCGTGCGATAGCTCGTTTGAAAGCTAAGAGTGAGACAAATTCAGTGAAAGAATCGGCTTGTTCGTATCTGCCTTCGTTTAGATGTGAGACGCCATTTAAGATTTTGGGACATTGGTGAAAAAAAACGACAGAGTTAGAATTTGGGACGTTTTGGGCTGTAGCTTCAAAACGAACTATCGGATTGGTAAACGGATGCCAGATTTGGAATCAACTTGATGTTATTGTCCAATGAGGATCATCATCCAATGAGAATCAAGCATTTCTTTATAAATAGCGAGCCTTCCACAGTGAGAATCATTCCATCGTTGAATCACACGAGTGACGGACGCACATTTTCTCTCTCTCTAGTTCCCTGTTCTATTATCCAACTAAAATGGTAAGTCGCTACTTCCCTCCCTCTCCTCCCTTGAACGTAAACTTAATACAATCTTTTTTCATTTTCAGGCATCTACTCCATCTGCTGCACTAGTAGGACAAAATGGCGGTCAAACGTTACAAGGTTCGCTACGGTCAGATCATCTACAACTGAGGCCAGTGGAAGAAACATCCAAGGTACATAATCCTACACCGCTACAGCGTAAATTTAAACAAGCCTTGCGTTATGATGATCATAGCGTAGTACTCCAAACGGGAATGCTCCCTTCCACGGATGTCAAGATAATGCACAATCAGTATGGGGACTACATACTGATCCCCGTGAGTCCGTACATTCGCCACCAACTTGATATTATTGAGGAGTACGTGACATTAAATATGGACATTCCTACTCCTCTTGCTCAAGAGTGGAAGGCGAGAGATGACAAGGATACTCCCTATAGAAAGATTTGGGATGGTAATCACATTTGCCTACCGGTATCACATTGGTGTACTTACTATAAGAAGGATGGAGATCATTCAATACCCATCAGATGTGATGAGCTCGGAGAAGGTACTTGGGATATCCTTTTCAAAGTGAATGGGCTATATTATGGTCGACACAAGGATAATAAAATAGCCTCTCTCTCCATGCATATGGAATCCATCCTATATATTCCGAAACCACCCAACGTGGACGACATAATTGATCAAATCCTTAACAGCAGTGGTACGAAGCGCAAGTCGGAGAAGAATGCTACATCAAAACGCAAATCAAAGAAGGAGAATTGCTAGTCCTTTCCTAACTCTACCCTATGACAATTCGCTTATGTGCTTTGAGTGTCGTAGACGTGGTCTTATTAGATACATTTTACTTCTTCGTTGCCATCATATCATTTGTGTATTTTGTCGTGAAAAGCATCGATGTAATTCTTCATTTTGTAATATGTTATAGAACGTTTCCTTAGATGTGTAAATTTCCGTTTTAGGCTTCTATCATCATTTTTATGGATTGTGAGGGTGAACCTGTACAGGAGCTCAGTGCTATTGCTATGAACAATTGGACATATCAGATTGTTAGTGTCTATCATCAACATGCCAACTGCGATCCCAATGTTGATCAATGGGCGAGAAAACACATTCATGGACTTAATCTGAAATATTTGCAAGACTATGGCTTTTCTTGTGAGAGTGCTCTTCTTATTGACTTTAAACGATGGTTAGCTGCTTTCAATGTTATACGCATCTTTTGTAATAATCCTGGTAAGGAGAGGAAAGTATTTCCCAATCTAATCATTGATGATATTTTGCTCCCACCTTGGGATAGTAGAGTGAATCAACATTATCATGAAGTCACAAAACGTTTTAAGGATTTGTGTGTTCCTATTTTGTCTGTTCGTTGTAGTAGCTACGTTCATAACCAATGCTTCTTTCCTCCTTACCTCAACACTGCCAAAGTCCTGTATGGTTATCATTGCTCGCTGTATGATAGTTATCAGCTGTATCTATTTTATCTCTTTCAAACCATTGATTTATAATGCATGCTTGTTACCATTATTCAATAAATGTTACTATGAGAAGAGTTGTTGTTTTCATGCAATGGATGGGTTAGATAAAGGGCGATCATGTCTTTCTCAAACGACTGCGGAACATTACGTTTTCATAGGCAAAGTTTAAAAGGAGCTGTTCAAGATTATGTGATAAAATTTCATAAAGATGAGACCGACATCGAAGCAGTGGTCGATGATGCTAGCACTCTATTTCTAGAGTTAATGAATACATTCTCTGATAGCATTATCATGGCGCGATTAGTTGCGAAAATTAAGTTTAGTCATTTTGGAAAGGAAGAGGTGGAAAGTCGCTCTTTCCATGTTGCTTATTATTCAATGGAAGTGGTAGATCACACCGAAGAATTTTTTAAAAGACATATGATAAAAATTGCTGAACGTCTTAACGCATTTAACCATCATGGTAGCAGTCTAGTGATTGAAGCGATTTCAGATATTCACATTCAACTTTCCATAAAGAAAAATTGAAAATGCAGTGGTACTTGATTGTAGCACAACTGGTTTTCGAGCTATGTCTGCTCACTCTCGAAGTATATTCCTTCTGTACATGCGTCTATTATTTAGAAAAGGCTAGCAAATTCATATCTTCAAAAAGACTTGCTATAGACATCAGTAACGGTGAAACTATGTGTTGCGATGTATGTAAGCGAAAGGATGGAAATGAAAAGCGCATCTTCAAGAGATGTAAGCATGCTTTTTGTCAACGCTGTTTCATACGTAATTGCATTCAACTTTGCCAATGTAACCACTGTGGTATTGCTCATTTCGAGTGTCACTTATGTCGCAATAGTTAGTACCTATGCAAATGTGGTAAAGATAGGTTTTAGCAAAGACTAAACACGGAAAATGGCGAAACGTAAAATGACGAAACGTAAAAGTCAAAAGTTTTCTTCAGCCATTCAAGCTCTCCGACGAATGAAAGCAAATCAGCGATACAATGCTATACGACATGCTAACGATAAATTCATTTGTGAAATTATTTCTCATGTGAGGAAGTTGAGGACGAAGAAATTAGCGCCAAAACAACGAAAGTTACTTAAGCGATATGCTACGAAATTGCGTTTCATCTCCAATCCTAAAGTCGCCCATCAAAGAAAGAGGAAAACTCTAACACAAAAGGGCGGTTTCCTTTCAGCAATACTTCCAATGATAGCTCCTGCCGTGGGCAACCTATTGGGAAATATCTTTGGCTCTAAGCGTTAATTATGCAAATGTTGAGTCTCAAAGTAATAAAATGGATTTCAGACTTCAATGTGATAAAGTTCTGACTGTATCAGGTCCATCTCATGCAGGTAAAACTGTTTTCACGCTGAATTTATTGGATAAAAGAAGGGAGTTGTTTAAGGAACCTATCAATCGAGTGATTTGGTGTTATGGTATTTATCAACCGTCGCTGTTTCAGGAATTGCAAAGTCGCAACTTTATTCGACATGAAGGAATTATTCCAGTGGATAAACTTCAGTCTAATGATGTTGTTGTATTGGATGATTTATTAAAAGAAAGTAAGAATTCAAAAGATGTTACAGATATGTTCACTCGCGCAGCACACCATAAAAGGTGTTTTATCATCTATATTACACAAAATTTGTTTCCTGATGGAAAAGAAGCTCGTACACGAAACCTGAATACACACTATTATGCTATTTTCAAGAATCCGCGAGATAAAAGTCAATTTGAAATTTTAGCGCGACAAGTTGCACCCAGAGGATCAAAAGCCTTAATTGAAATTTTTCAAGCAGCTACTGAAAAACCATACGGTTACTTATTCATTGACTTTACGCAAGAGTGTCCGGAAGAATTTAGATTTCGAAGTGATATTTTGAAAACTCCCATGATTATCTACAAACTATGAGTTCTTATTCTCGCATGATTGTTATTCCTCAGGATGAATATGTACAATTGACTGCCATGCAGCAAGTAAAGCAACCTCTTGCAAATCAAATGTATAGGAAAGAAATAGATTATCAGCAAAATGTTCACATCAAAGATCCACATCGTGCTGTATTATTACAATCGGAAACTGTTGAGCAATTGAAAAACTTGAAGAATAAGATGCGTGACTCTGTATCGACTGCTACACCTTTAGCATCTCGCGCACATGCCATATCTCTTTTCAACAGTATTGAACCCCATCTCAATGTAAATGATAGAGGAGAAATCATTACAGATGAAAATAAAGTGATTGATGCTTCACGTTATGAAGACTTGATTCAGTATGCGACACGTAGAAAGCGCCGTCAGGGCTATGTTCCACCTGGTTGGTCATACTTTCTTAAACTATTGAAAAAGCATAATGTGCCAAAATTTGCTTTAAATAATGAGACATTGAAAGAACTTGATTCAACAGTGGCTACTACTCCAATGCTTCAGGCGATGAAAATGCCAACAAATTGGTTTAAGACGTCACCTGCTACATCCCCTCCCACACTCACTAAGCAAACAAGAGGAAGAACTCGACGTAGATCTACATCGCCACTAAAACTGGTAAAAGGAAAACGTAAAACAGCTCCTCCCAGGAAATACATGTTCTCAGACTATTAATATGAAGCAGATGTGTTGCTTGCCATGTAATGAGCCGCCAGAGGTGAATGTCGTTGTCACTTGCACTTGCTGCGCCAGCTCTCATAATGAAACCCCTAAGCAATGTGAACACGATCGCAAAACCGCTAAAGCTAAATGCTGCAGTTGTTGTAAATGTAGAAAGGCAAGAAAACAAAAAGATGAGAAGGAGGAAAAAGAGTCAGCCGTCATCGACTGAACGTTTGAAGTCAATCTATTATGATGTAAAACATCCGGCAGGATTTGCATCTATCAAGAAATTATCAAAAGCGAGTGGTCTTCCACAATCACAAGTGAAACGATGGTTAAAGGGTCAGGCTACCTATACACTCCACAAACAAGCGAAAAAGAAGTACCGCACCCGCCATTATATTGTTCATGACATCGATGAACAGTGGCAAGCAGATTTGTGCGATGTTGCCTCCATTTCAAAACATAACTCGGGCAATAATTTTATTTTAACCGTCATTGATATTTTCTCGCGTTATGCGTGGGCTCAACCTTTAAAAACTAAAGAAGGGAAAGGAGTAGCAAAAGCATTCCAAACAATTTTTCGAGAAGGTCGCATTCCAAAAAGAATTCAGAGTGATCAAGGAAAAGAGTTTGAAAATCAGCATGTGACAAGATTATTTGAGAGGCATGACATTGAGTTGTTTAGTGTAAAGAGCGCTTATAAAGCTGCACTCGTTGAACGTTTTAATCGCACATTAAAAAATCGTTTGTGGCGACATTTTACTGCCAACTTGACACAAAATTGGACAAAGGTTCTACAAGATACACTCCATGCCTACAATCACTCTATCCATCGTTCTATTGGACTCAGACCAGTAGATGTAAATGCTGACAATGTAGATAAAGTGCGCGAATCATTCCAACGTAAACGCACTCATGTGAAAAGTGATGTGAAAATTGGCGATAAAGTTCGTATCTCAAAAGTGAAAAGTGTTTTTGCTAAAGGGTACCTCCCGAATTGGACAGAGGAGGTATTTACAGTATCAAGGATTAATCAAAAAGACTCTCCGACCACCTACAAGTTGAAAGATTACGATAATGAAGAAATTGAGGGTAGCTTTTACCGCGATGAGATTGAGGTAGTCACTGAAAGTGAAACATATTTGGTAGAGAAAATCATTCGATGTAAAAAACGGCAAGGTGAAGAATGGTGTCTTGTTAAATGGACTGGTTATCCTTCAAGTATGAACTCTTGGATGCGTCGTGCCGACATCTTTCATCTAAGTGATCGACAGTGATTCATGCAAAGTTGTAACTAACAATGTTTAGGGTTTGAGCTATGAATCCAACTGCCTCATTTTATTCACGACCCTCCTACGTAAGTGGTGGAGGACAAATTTACATCGGTGCTCGCCGCCAACGTGGAGGTAGCATACTTGGTGCACTGAAATCTGTTGTAGCACCTCTCATATCCAATGTCGGTAGATCTTTAAAACGAAATGTTTTAAGTAATGCCGTTGGCTTTGCTGGTGATGTTGCTAGTGATCTTTCCAGAGGTAGAAGTTTTAAGAGCAGTTTGTTGAATCGTGGGAAGGAACGCGGTTTAAAAACATTGAAGCAGACCATTGCTGGTGTTACTCAAGGAAAGAAATCACCTAAACGAATGAGAAAAGGAAGGAGGAAACATCGCGGAGCTGGTAAGGTGCGATCTTCAGTCAAAAGGCATTCACGCAAACGTCGCAGAGGCTCTAATCATTCATCAGGCGCTAAACGACGACGCTGCTATAACTTCTAATCATGGAGTGTAAAACTTCCGGTTTTTGTTTGTTCGATCAACAAGCCATACAGACAGATATTCTTAGTTCAAGTATTGTAGATTATCATCCTCGAACAGCTGAGAATGCTGGCCCCATTGAATTTGTTATTCCTGGTGGTAGTGATGACTACATAGATTTGAGTTATGCGATGCTTGATTTGAGGTTTAGAATTCAGCAAGCAGATGGAACTGCTATTGACGATGCACATAAAGTTGGACTGAACAATTTACCATTGACTACATTACTTCGCGATGTTTCTCTAACGATTGGAGAGCAGCAGGTGGAAGGTGGTCAAAGCGATTATCCCTATAAATCATATTTCAATCATGTATCACAGTTTCATCCAGCAGCACAAAAAAGTCATATGGAAGCCATGGGATGGTACAGAGATGAAGCAGGAAAATTTGATGTTGAAACAAACAGTGGCTTTGTAAAGCGATCTGCTATGATTAAAGATAGTAGAGTATGTCAGCTATATGGTCCGCTGAATTTAGACTTCTTTAGACAGTCAAAGTTTTTACTCTGTAATACCAGCATGCGACTCAAGCTGACATTGAATAAGCCTGAATTTGCGCTGAATGCATTTGCTAAAGTTGACAATTTTAGAATTCATGTGGAAGATATTGCACTTTACATTCGTCGAGTAGTACCGAATCCAAGTGTCATTAGAGGGCATGCTGAAGGTCTTAACCGCCAAAATGCCATTTACCCCGTTCAGCATACAAAGCTTCTCACCTTTACAATTCCGAAAGATCAAAAGAGTTTCATGAAAGATGGCCTCTTTCCATCGGAAGCACCGAAGCTCCTCATGGTGGCAATGGTTGAAAATGATGCATTTAATGGTAATATAAAGAAGAATCCTTTCAATTTTAAACACAATCAGTTAAGTGAAATTGCTTTACGTGTTAATGGTGTGAGTCATCCTGGTCCACCCTACAAACCAGATTTTGCTTCGGATCAATTTATGCGCAGTTATGTTGATTTTATGGATGTCTTTGGCTTTTACAATACGGATGATACCAACGGACTGACTATGAAAGAGTTTAAGAGTGGATATACTATTTATGCATTTGATTTGACTGCTGACAGCGATATTAGTGCACCCTATCGTCAAGCGAACGTGCCTCATAATATTCGTTTGGATTTGACGTTCAAAAGAACACTACCTGAGACGATCAATGTATTAATTTATGCAGTCTTCGATTCAAATATTGAAATTACAAAGTATCGTGACGTGATTCTTCAGTATAATCGTTAATGAGTTGGTTGACTGCTGACGATATTAAGACTAAAGTGCAGCGTAATGCAGACGAAGCGACGTTGAAAGCTTTCGATAATGTCTATTCACTCGATACCTTACCACCTGCAGTAAATCACTATCCCATCTTTATTGTGCTAAACACTCATTCACAGAATTTAGGCGGTGAGCATTGGAAAGCGATCTTTATTGGAGAAGACCGACGTGGTGAACTATTTGACTCTCTTGCTCAACCTCCAAATATACCAACACAGCAGTGGTTGAGAAAACATACGCGTCAATATCAGCGAAATGAACGCATACTACAACATCCACTTTCATCAACGTGTGGTGCTTTTGTACTGTACTTCATCTTAAAACGTTTACATGTATCTCGATTTGCATCTGTTATTCAAAACTTTTCATGTAATCCATCCTCTAATGAAAAAATGATTTGTAAGTTCTATCATGATTTGAAATAAAAACATCATGTTGGAAAAATTGTTTTTTATTTTACAATCCGCTGGGTACGTACATACTCAATGAGATAGTCTAGGATCATATTTGCTTGTTCATGAGATTTTAGTCCAGTAATGATCACTTTACTATTATGAAAGATTGCCACATGCACAGGCAACCAACAACTAATGAGAGCTGCAGGAAAAAGTTCGGGTTCATAACACAAACTGTAACTGCTGGTACGAATCTTCAAAAATGATAGACTGTCACTCAATTGAGTAGAGATCACCATATTGTCCACAGTCAGATTCGACATCACACACCTCTCCCTCTTCCATATCCGACGTAGTAGTCTCTGTAGCTCTAAGCGCATTGACTGCGCCGATGAATGAGAAAGGGCGCCGAGAATCTGTACAGTCCCATTTGGGAAGAGTTGAAGATTCCGTGAATTGTTCATCTTCACCACTAACATTTGAGGACGGCCCGGGTAATACTTGCTGTTTGGAAGCTGTTGGCGTAATGTTGTGAGATCGATTTTGGTGTAGAGTCTGAAGCGACGGAGAATGTTGACGATGGTGTAGCGATGGCGCTTCATGATGAAAGAATGAGTAAATTGAGCGATGTACCTTCCTTTTATACTTTTCCCAACTACCTTGATGAAATGTGAAGTTAGTATGAAGTTGGGAATGATAGAGTTGAATTCGCCGATTGTTGACGCGCAGCCAGATGCGATTTCCAATACGTGAATGTCTTTTCATATAGAAGTATTTCAAGTCCTTCATGATATGATGTAGAGATTGAAAATGACGATAAGATAAAACAAACTCTCTTCTCACATTTCCAGTTGAATCTTTGAAATAGACGTTTCGATCATGATCCGTTTCAATACGTTGTAGGGAATCTAATTTCCAACTCATGGTGCGTGGTAATCATATCTGATTAAGATTTGCATAGTAGGGCGATGAACTCACGACGAATAAATGTCATGATGGAGCGATGTATGTATCTTCTATACTTCTCCCAATTGTATTTGCGAAATGAGAAACAGTTTGCGGAATGAGAATGGTAGATTTGAATTTCATTTCTGTAATGTTGAAGCCAAACTTGATCACCCAAGGAGATGAATCTTAATGTTTCAAAATATTCCAAATCCCTCATGATATCATTGAGGTTGACAAATTGTCGCCATGTTAATGTAATTCCTCTTGATGTATGACCATGAGAATTTTTGAAATGTACGTTTCCATCACGATCAACTCTGATATATTGTAGAGAGTCCAAAATCCAAGTCTTCATGATGTTATGCAAAGTTGCAGATTAGCAATATAAAAATGTCGTTTTATCATATTTTGCTTAGCAATGCGGCTACAAAGAGATTTACTAGCAATCGAGCCGCACTCTTTTCTACTCCCATTGATCATGCACAACAGCTAAATGGGAATTGGGAAGTGGGTGTCACTCAACTTGTTTATAGCAACTGTGTCTATACTTTTGATCATGAGGTGATGACTATTAATATGAGGCGTACAGCTGCTTATCAATGTGAAAAGGGGTGCCGAGTATACATTCCACAGTGGCCAAAGAAAGATCTCTTATCATGTAAAAAGTTTATATATGATTTCTTGAATAAAGCGTGTAAACATATTGTCCAATTTACTCCGCACAATGATGATTATAATTATGTACATCATGTAGTTGAGAAAGATTGGATTGTTGGTTTAAGTCCAAGTTTAAGAAATGATTTAGGCTACCTCGCTAGCGCCTTAACAAGCTATGATAATTTTAACGTTAATTACCACATAAGTGGTCATAAACAGTTAATATATCGAGAGGAAGCTTATTATGTAGATCTTATTCCAAGAAATGAGAAGACGTTGGTGAAGAAGATTGTGATTAAGCCAAGAAAGACAAACATGACTCCTGAAACATTATTGAAGAAATTTAATTATCTCCTTCGAGTTGATGACAAACAAGTGGCAACATTGACTTATATTAAATCATCTAATCATATTGCAATAAGCAAATTAAATGATGATGATCTAGTATTAGTTTGTTCAAAAGATTTTCATCAGTTCTTACGACATCGTTCTGCAGCTGTTCATGGAAAATCTGATATGCAACATTTACCATGTGAAAGGTCAAATCAATTTGATACAGAATGGGCCGTATCTTTATACAGAAAGTGTGTAGAGCCTTTGGTGGTTTCTTACATGAAACAAGAGTGTTGATGCCTCGCATTATTACTTCGGTTAAATTGGTTGTAGATTATTTAAATGAAGTGATTAATGAGCAACATATTTCATTTTCTGAAAAAGAAGGTACTTTGTCTCTCACTATAAATGGAAAAGGTATTGAACTAATTATGGATAAAACTCTAATGGACATTTTGGGTTTTGATCAAAATATCTTTAAAAGTGGTACTGTAACCAAAGCTAGCGCAGACATGTCGCTATCGCGTCGTATTAACTATTTTCAGATATATTCCAATATTGGTGAAGATGTACGTGTGGGAGATGTTGAAGCTCCATTGCTAGCAATGATACCATACCAGCCAAAAAGCTGCAGTATTTTATCTGAGCATACTTTCAAGAAAGTGCATTATACAAAGCTGAAATCAAACTACATCCCACAAATTGATATTGCCATTTATGATGATGCTGGTGCGTTGATTCCTTTTCATAAAGATGCTGTGACAAGTATTACACTCCATTTCCGAATGAAGAGTTAATGCAAACGTATGCTAATATATTTTTCCAATGTGAATAATATGGAAAGTGAAAATAAGGACTCGTTTCTAATCTACTTGCCCAGTAATGCTTCTATGAATAAATTTCCCAAAAATAAACCATCAGACTATCGAGTAGAATTAAATCGGCCACTGCATTTAGAAGGTGAATGGGAAGTTGGCGTTTCTAGTATTTGCTATGATAGCAATATTCAGAATGTGAATGATTTGGAAGAAATGATATTGACTCCTCGCACCCATGATGGAATAACGATGAATAATGCATTTCAGTTCCCATACAATTTAACATCAGATGGAAAGTGGAACTATGAATGGATTCAGATAAAATCAGATTCTTATGAGCCATTTGGGAATGAGAAAATTATTAAGGCATTCAACAGTGGTAATACTTCCATCATGAAGAATAAAAATCAGAAAGCTTATGAGTTTACTATCTATCATTGGAGTGGGAGACAGTTCCTCCGCTTTCATTCTTTTACTAAAGGTCTTACGCTGAGGTTGGATAGTGAATTCTATCCACATCTTGGTTTTGGTCATGGACTACATCTAACGTCAATTGCTACTGCAAATGTTAAAAAAGTTTATTCAACTCGAATCAACAAATTTCATTATAGATTTAAAATATTTGATGAAGATGTTGTAGAATGCGAAGAACGCATCATTTTGAAAAAGCGTGGTGTTCAACCTTTATCACTTATTGAGTTAGTAAAACGATGGAATGAGACTGTGGGTAAGAAGTATGGAGAGAAAAATTATGGCGGACAAAAATAAGTTGGTTATTCAGAAATATAATGACAAACTTACAGTTTATTTCTCTCCAACCTTGCGTCATTTTGTAAGACATTATACGCCTATTATTGGAAGCGGTGTGGTGTAGGCTTCTCATGAATATCACACTAAAGCTGATTCAGTTAATGATGAATGGTGGGTGGACATCTATGGCGATCGCATCAAGAAAATTTACCAGTCTTATGAAGAATCTAAAGTTGCTATCAATATAATGCCGCGTCTATATCATACAGTTGAAAGCTTCATTCATGTAGTAAATCCTTATATACAACAGAAGTTGAAGCATGTGATGAAAAGTAAATATGATGTAAAGACACACCACATTTCGTTTTCAATTGAAAATCAACGCGTTGTTCTGAAACTGGGTGATGACATTCAATGTCAATTGAGTAAAAATTTGAAAAAACTCTTTGGCTTTTCAATGCTACAAACTGTGTTTGCTGCTGCGCATACGATTGGTATAGAAACACCAATGACACTTGATAAACATGAACAACACCTTTACATTCAAAGTGATTTGATTTTACCTATTTCTGTTGGCGAGAAAAAAGAATACATTTTACGTGATTTCATTCATGATAAAGACGCTTCATATGGAATAGTCGAGAAGATGTTTGAATCTATTTTCTATCATCCCGTCGTCAAACAAACTATACCCTCTATTGCTATAAAAATTACCAATGGTTTACAAGAGTGTATCCATGTGAAAGATACTAAATCCCTC
Organism: Prostheceraeus crozeri; assembly: GCA_907163375.1. NCBI lineage: Eukaryota > Metazoa > Platyhelminthes > Polycladida > Euryleptidae > Prostheceraeus > Prostheceraeus crozeri. The sequence continues at coordinate 114,690 of CAJQUW010003057.1, forward strand.
GTAACTTTAGTGTTTCGGAAAACAAAGTGAAGTCATTGTGATATGTTTATTGAAATAAAAATATGTATATGAAAAAGTCTTTTCACAGATATAGGGGGAATGGGCTGACTGTAGGCATATATTCACAAGGAAGAAACGATCTCATGCGATACATAAAACAACCATGTATATCTACAAAAAGCAACATCAAAATACTGAGTTAAAGTTGATTATGTCAATACATCTCCTGAATGTGGTAGCGTGAGTTTTATTCTTTTGGGTGGAGGTATGTTTGTGTCAGGATGTCCATGTGGAAGAGATGTGTTATGTCCTATCCAACACCTCTTATCCTCCCATGCTGAAAGTGCTCGTTTCTTGAACGTGTACGTTTTCACAGTATGAACTTGAGATTTTAAGATTGTCATATTGACAAACGTTATAGTTTTATTTTTATAGGCCTTCTTATAGGACCGATGTTTCATTTTATGAACAATGGATTTTGATATACCTTTAGCACGCTTAATACTATCTGCACATTCTTTTAGTTTCATGGAATACATTTTAGGACGGAGGAGAATCATTTCATCTATTTCCTTTCCTGCTGTTTCATCCTTAAAACAACCAAGTTTGGCTTTATTCTGTATGGAATAGAGTGGATGAGTGGGATTGTAGTTAGATGTATCGAAATATTTTTCTAATGACTTACCTACTTCATTAAAATTTAAATCTTTTTGAGTGGTAATTCCTAAAAAGAAACTATCTGTATCACCACCCAGCAAGCGAACCTCTTTTACGAGAGGGCATGGTTTTAATATTTTGTAGAAGAGTTGATACATTTCAAGCTTGGAATAATCTAAAACGGCTTGCCCAATATAGATGGGTTTGCACAACTCAACTTCTGATTTAATCATTTTAACACCTACAAGATCCTCATCGATGATGTCTCTATCAATGAAAAGAGGTGATGAGGTCAATTTGTGATATTTTTGTTCATCAACGACTAGTTTGTAATTCATACGTTTTCTAACATCCTCCATGGTCTTTCCGAATAGACTATTATTCTTATATTTATAAAAATCCTTTTCAAAATTATTTTGGGCGAGTGCACGTTTTTGACTGTTACTATCTATGTAGGGTTTGAGGAAGGCTTTCTGTCTAAATTTGATAATGCGGTGAACTGACTTTAGAAGCATGCCCATTTCTAAATAGAATTTTAATATGCAGAAGTGTACGAGATAATTTTTCTTATCATATTGGGTGAGTAAAAGTTTGCGGCATGGTTTGTACCTTGGCTGTCCACACTCTGTTAAGTTATTATGAAATTGTGACATGAATGGTGAAAACATATCTTCAGTCACTTCGCCAGATTCAGGTGCGAGTGGGAAATCAGCAGTTTTATTTTTAATACTATTTGGATAAATCAAATCCACTTCAAAATAATATCCCCAATCACCTTCATCTGGAATATTCAGTATGTTTGAAGGGTTGGAGTAATACTCAAGCTCATTTTGATTTAACCAACTAAACTCGGAATGAGGTAGTGGTTTAGACAGTGAACTGCCATATAAATTATTTTGGTCATAGTACTTTAGGTGGATATGATCATCACCTACTGTTTCAGATTTTATATGATGTTTATTTACAAATGTGAGACCACCGCGTATTCCGCGCTCAAATATATATTATACATCTCCGGGTCTTGTAAGAGATGAATGGTCTCACCAGTCATTTTAAAGGCTGATTTAAAGGACATGGCTGGTAGACTGACAAAGTGGATAGGATCTAATTTGTCTTCTTCTAATGCCACTCGTCGAAACTCCTGAAAGACATCAGCCAGCAAAATGACATCTAATTCTAAGTAAGCGATCATATAATCGCCAAACGTTTTACAATTAAATTTTAACCATGCCTCTTGAGCATGTTCATAGTCCTCTACTGGACAATCTTCACCCGTCAAATCGTTTTTGAATTTGTCAATGGAAGGAAGGGTTGTTTCATTTAGTTTAGACATTGAGCTAAAATACGCATAAGGAAAGACTCCTTTGCGAGTGATTATTTCATCCGTTAAGTTTGGATAGTGTTTCTTCAAAGTTTGACTATGGGGAAGAAACTTGAGATTACGAACGAGAGAAGCTAGTGACGCTGACATGAATTGAAATGAATCTAAAAATTTTATTTCGAAGAAGACTGTCTTATTTTCTTTAGTTTTATCTACTGGTACTTTTGCTGTCATTGCCATGAATTTTTCTCTCTCGTTTGTGCTATTACATTAAACTGCCACGATTTCATCTGGCTCAACCCTCCTTTTATGAGCATATGACTGTCATAGCCCTTAAAGTTATGAAAAATGACGGGTAGTACACGACGTCTCAACCTAAGTGAAAAGTTACATTTGGAGCAGAGTGCGTTTCTAAATTTACCAGTGATGTGATCATGATCACGCACTTTCTTAATTTTATCGTCATCAAACGTTTTATGACATTTAGGACAGGATGTGCAACTTTCAAATTTTTGTTTGTCTTCATCTGACATATGTAGTGACTTACGCTGCAATTGGGAATCATATGATTGTTGAAATTTTGCAGCTTTATCGAGAAATTCTAGAAATTTTGAAATGCAATCTTCACCTTGCCAAGTATGCATTTTGTTTTGTCTATTCCTAAAGTGGTCATGCCATACTTCATAGCAGGATATGGCTGCTGGCTTGTGGATGATATCATCAATGTAGCATTCTATGTCTGCGTAAATGACACGCAGGGGACTTAATTCGTCACCATTATCCCTATGTGAAAATATTTTATCTTTGGGCATGCGTTCCATTTGTAATTTACCTCGCTTGCACCATTCATAGTGAGTTTCAAATTTATCTTTACTCCAAAATGAGCGGATGCAGCGGTCGCATACAAAATGTTCACCTCTTTTAGAGTGCCCCAAGTGAGTGTACAAGCGAGAGATTTTGGGAATACCACAGTAGTGCCATTCCTCGCTATCATCTTGTTTTACTAATAAGAGGTTGACTACACGTTCATAACAAGTTGAACGTGAATTATAGCGGGCACCCTTCAACCCCTTCTCCCACACGTGAACGACAATTTTAATCTTATTATGTTTTTCGAACGTTTCTACATCTTTGATTTTCATGTTGTTACTATCACAACCTTCAAAGTCTAGTTCATCCTCCCACTGTCTATAGCTATAGGTGCGATCTCGATGCGCGTTGATATCATTATAGTGAAGGATGGATAGGACTGCATATTTGAAACACTGTGATTTACAATCAACATTGATGATGACAGCTTTCTTATTATACAACGTTTTTGGAAGTTTAAATGTGCCTCGAGCTGCATGACTTTCTAATAGGGAAAATTTTGAATATGGCTGAGTCCACACCATCAAAAATGAGAGCGCTGTCGCGTTGATTGAATTTATCTACATTTGATTTTAAACATTGAATGTGAAAATTTAGCCAAGACTCGCAGTCTACAACTTCGGTTGCGGAAGAGGAAGGAATATGAAACTGTATTCTCTCCGTCACTTGACCCGTTTGAAAATCTATTTTAATATATTTTAGTTTAAGGTAGATGAGCGCCTTCATTCTAAAATTGTCTAAATTATTGAAGAGCGCTTCGATAATGTTAGAATTTTGAAGGAGCCACTCAGGAAAATCTACAATTTGAGTATTGGACTCCATGCAGTAGTCGCGTACTAAATTATTATGTGAAACATTAATGAGGGAGATGGTAGAGGTACCGTTGGTGTAGTGATCATTTGCATGCGTGTGTTGAAGTCTGTGCGAAGATCGCTGAAAGTGACTATCAAAAGAAAGAGGGCACAAATCGCAAGGAAAGGAGATGTCATCGTCAGAATCAACTTCACCTCCGGAGATTGACGCCGCTTTGCGTTGACACACACGTTGTTTGATGTGTCGAAGGAGACTGTGCTTCCTTGTAAACATATGTCCGCAGTCGGCACATTCCCACTCGTTGCCTTGACGCGAGAGTCCTGAGCTGGAACTCACATCACCTGAAAGAGAAATCATTCTTTCATCTCTGTTCAAGCCTCAGTGTAGTGTTACAACCTACCTTGACTCAATAACTCTAAACTTTCCTCGAGAAGAGAGGGCGTTGGTGATGAAGTTGATGCCTGAAATTGAGGAAGATGCTATTAGTCACACGTTTGAGGGAGATGAGAGGAAATTTTCAACTTACCAATTCAACGAAATCAAGTTTAAGGTTGATACTTCTACAAGATAGAGACTTCACTCAAATAATAGTCAAAGAGAGAGATCGTGCGTTCGTCACTTGTATGATTCACAGATTAAATGAAATGACCTGAATGTCACTTTGCTTATATACTTTCATCCTCTTCATTCATTGGATGTTCATTCTGATTGGCTGCTTGTGTATACTTAAGAATTAGAAAAATGTTAAAGTTATCATTATTCAAAGTCAGCATTTCAAAGACAACATGACAAGTCCTCCAACAACACCAAATACCGCATTGGAGTTCTCCTCTCCATATACATCAGCAAAGGTGCTCGTTACACCAAATGCACCAAGAAAGGCGAAGGTGGAGAAGACATACAATCTCGACAATATACGAAAGTTATCATTATCGGAGGAGGATGAAGAGGAGTTGCCGACTAACAGGCATACGGTGGAAATATTTACAATATGATGCGAAGGGGTGATGGAGATGACCAGCAAGTCGCACTTGCATCAAATATGGGAGTGGTACACCCCTAACTCCCAACCGCGAACCGTGGCGGAGTGGGCGTACATTGAGAAAGTGAGGGACGCTGCAGAAGAACGTTTAAAGCAGCTCAACTGTTTTTGTAATCTATGTGAAGCCAGACTCTGGGACGATATTGACGATGAAGCCCTTTTGAAATACATGCCATAATAAATGTTTATTTCGTATTATCTTTGCTTTCATACTGACTTACTTGAATGGGGTTTTAGTGAATAATTTAACCATGTATACTTTTTCATTTGGAAATAGTAGCACGCTTAGTTTAACTTGTAAATCTTATAACATTTCATATGGACGATGATGGTAGATAAAATAGTGTCAAATAAATTAAGATAGCTTACACTTCTGATACAGGGATAGCAATCGACTGCGATCCATGTGTAAAGAGCTTGTTAGACTATGGATGGGCTTAAGTGGATGATTTAACCATGTATACTTTTTCATTTGGAAATAGTAGCACGCTTAGTCTAACTTGTAAATCTAAAACATTTCATATGGACGATGATGGTAGATGAAATAGTGTCAAATAAATTAAGATAGCTTACACTTCTGATACAGGGATAGCAATCGACTGCGATCCATGTGTAAAGAGCTTGTTAGACTATGGATGGGCTTAAGTGGATGATTTAACCATGTATACTTTTTCATTTGGAAATAGTAGCACGCTTAGTCTAACTTGTAAATCTTAAAACATTTCATATGGACGATGATGGTAGATAAAATAGTGTCAAATAAATTAAGATAGCTTACACTTCTGATACAGGGATAGCAATCGACTGCGATCCATGTGTAAAGAGCTTGTTAGACTACGGAAGAGAGAAGTGTGTTATGTTGCGTGTGGGGCGCGTGAGTGTCCCTCCCATTTCATTCCATTCATCAATTCGTCTCATTGATAGAGAAGGTAGAGAACTCATGGTTCTTCATAACGTTAATGCAATGGAAAGTTTTAGGCAACCTTCGACAGTTTGGCTAATGTGTGTCGCCACTGGCGCGAATGCATACTACAGTTGAATGACACAGAGGCATCTCACTTGCAAACATGTACGACAGAGAGGTTTAACAAGACAGCTGACCATTGCGAATGTCCCTTGCGGTATACATTAAGCTACGGGTTTCACCGCGCCGCCCTTTACAGGGAACGCCCGTCGAAAGGAGAGTATTTAACACAACCAAAAACCACCCCGCGAAAACAAACAAAAAACAAAAACGCGAACTTACTATGTGGGCAACTGTTCAAGTTGACTGATAGGGCTGATTCTACGTATAATGAGATCAGTAATCTACAGCCCAGTGCTGAAGGGGGGGAGGCGACGACTGCCCTGCAGGACGGCAAGACCAGGAACGCGCGTTAGTGTCTATCCATCGTCTTGGCCGCCATGGTGGCCGGGGGCTTAAGAGACAGGGCCGATGGTGTCGTCGCGTTCTCGCGGCGACGTGAATCTTGACTTAATTGACGAACTGCGATACGGTTCCAAGGGGATGTTGACTGGCATTAGCGTGTGGTCGCATCAGCCGCTATACGCCGGCCTATAGAGCGCGGTGAGTGCGTGTGCATTGCTGGCAGTCCTTTCCTTGGATGGCTGAGTGGTATTCGGAGATCCGCACGACACCTTACTAATCTCATTATCCGTCGCCAAATGATCCGCCTTTCGATCCTTTTCACGCTTCTTCCTCACGCCCTCAACTCCACCATCGTCAGTCAGGATGACTGAACTCGTGGAATGCCGTTGTCTTCAAGCAGCTAGTGAAGTACGGAGAATATTGTCGGGCAGAAATGTCGCTTATCCATCGTGACTATGTCAATTGGAATGGAGAAGCAGCTAGTGGGGGGGGGGGGAATGGGGGGGGGGGGGGGGGGGGGGGGGGGGGGGGGGGGGGGGCCAATCTCTAGGCTTATATAGGGTTTATCGACGATGAAATTGCTGCAACAGCCGAATCAGGAATGCTTCCAGCGGGATACCGGCAATGCGACTTGCATAATGTTCAATGGTTGACATGATAGCCAGATTCTACGTTAAATGATAGTATGTCGCCAGGTCCCGATAGACGGCCCTGTCGGTCAAACGAAGCGAACGCGCGAGGAGCGTTTCTATCAGGTGCTTGTGCCGGCCATGCGGGGCACCTGTAAGAGAGAGCGCCGATGGTTCGTCCTTCGGGAGTGGGAGCGTCTATGGCGTCATCTTACACACTCCTAGGAACCAATGGGCTGGCGGAGATTAAGAGTCAAAGACACTCTCTCTTTGGTACGGGCCACTGTACAGAGCTTCCACACGAACTGGCACAATGACCTAAAAATGGGAATGTGTAGGCGCCGAGTTCATCGTTGGATTTGATCAAGGCAAGGTGGCGGTCAGTCGGATTGGGGCCATATCGCGAGCAGAGATCTATTAGAAAACATCTGTCATGTGCTCCTCTAAAGGCCTGACGAACTCCCATGTCAAACTAAATTTCGGCGGCCTTTAACTGCGGTCCGCGAGAGAGAGCCTGACTTGACTGTTCGGCGTCTGCATGATTGACAAATGAAATGAAATGAGAGGCAGTGGGTTTATATAGTCCCCTCTAACGCGACGCAACGTTCAAGTTGACTGATAGCAGATTCAACTTAATGATAGTATTCGCCAGTCCGCAAAGACTGTCCCAGGGCAAACCGCTGCGTGGAGAGTTCTAGCATGTCTATGCCTCTTACGGGTGGCCCTTAAGGAGGAGCCGATGGTTCGTCTTCAGGGAGTGACGTGTGATGGGGTGGTGAAGGCGGGCTAAGATCTGCAATGAAAGTGATATGTATTAGAATAGGATATACTATGCTTATTTACTTTTTCAGCTTACCAAGTTCAGTCAGTGCCTGTTGGGCAGTCTTCGCTGCGTTTCCGAATCAGAGATTTGATTAGGCGGTGACTATTTGGGGGCGCGCGATGAGAAGCTCGTAAGCTTGCGATGGAGACACTATCTTAGCCTGGTACGATGACGGCGTTTAGCAATAATTGATTCTCGAGGCTTTGATTATTAGCTACTACCTCCTTCGCCGGCGCAATGATTATCTACATGCCCGAATAGGGATGTGAATTCAGAACGAATGACGATCGCTCATTCACGTGATGTGGTAGCCAACAGGGGGGGGGGGGGGGGGGGGGGGGAAAACACACGGTTGCCGGGCTCACATGATAGGGGGTTGGGATGAAATGAGGGTCCCCAATCATCGCGTCTCCAACTTCTCGTTTATTATCAAAACGCCTTGTCCCTCATCACCCCGACCGGGAGGCGGCACCAGTCGCACGCATCCAAGCATGCAACATTCCCCTTCCTCGCTCTTCAAACAACTCATTCGCTTCATCATACTGCCTCAAAACTTGCGGCCTCTGCATCTCTCATGTCTTTGCTCCGATCGTCGCAGCACTCAGGCCCTGCTTCACACATCTCATCATTCATGACTCTTCCAACTCTCCGTGGCGTCTTATATTCATTCAAGATCAGTCACCACAATGGCGTCAGCCGTCATTCTAATGTTTTCAGGCCGCCACCCCCTCCTTCTACTTTCAGTTTGGGCGTCTTCTTCTTTTTTATTAACTCAGTCCAACACCTTCACTCACTTCATCGGGTCCTTCAACCTTTCTTCATAACTTCTCGAATACTTATTCACTCACAAATGCATGCGGCCATCGGCTGCGAAACATGCCGTCTTTTTCATCTTCATTGCCTTCAACCACAGCTCGCTCGACTGGGCGTACACAATCCGCACCTACGGCTTCACTTTTGGGGAAGATGAGCTGCTTCGGGGGGGTGCGGTGATGACAGATTGTTATTTGACACCTCGCCAAATACTCCGATGATGAAAGAAGTTCTCAACTTCCTCACACGCTACGGCGTTGGAACTGTAATTTTTTGCATTTTTTATTGCACACTTCGTAAAGCATCGGTACTTAACTTACTAAACGCTCATTAAATGCTGTCCATTTATCACGCCTTAAGGCGTTCGCACAACTTGGGGGGGAAAAGAAAAGCCGGCTATCTAAAATCCCATCATGCCTCATCATCACTCTCAAGCACTCTTCTTTCGCGCACAAATCCTCACCACGCTCAAACGACGGCTACCGCTCTCATGCTCGAACGTGTCGATCATTGCTCAACAACATTCTACTAACCTTACGCTGGCTGCCATCGCTCGATCGCGCAACATTCGCTCCCTTCTCGTCGCTACCAGATCAACTTGCGTAACGCTTCTCAATCTACATGTCAGCTACAAACCACCACTACAGTCAGGCATGCACCTGTAGGAACAACCGCGCCTCAGTTCAGTCCCTCATCACTCCTGTCATGCACTCATACCACTGTTTCGAGCGGCACGCAACTTCCTATTCAGGATAATGCATCCGTGGCCGGTGTGCCACGCCTTCTATGACATGCGCCTTTGGCGTCCCGCACGGCGAGTTTACCGTCGACCGCACACGAGCACAGTTTTGATATGTATCCACTTTGCGGTATTCCTGGTCATTAGCCAATGCGTAGAGATTTATCGTTAGCGCTGTAAGATAATGAAATTTTGTTATAAGTTTGGATATATGTGATACAGTCATATTCCTGAAAGTAGGTGTAGTGGAGTGGCACTCGATCCCTGTCGACAGCCAGCGAAGGACCTTGTAAGCTCATGATTCACTAAGGGAAGTGAGAGATCTTTCCCCCGATACCCGCTCTTGAAAACAGCTGAAGACATCAATGGTCACTGCCCGACCGGAGAGTGGGGTTAACAGGAACGCGCGCGAGTACAAATCGGTACCTGATCAGGGAGCTGGGATCCAACCCCTCAATGCTGCCTTAGACTTATGTTAAATTTCAAATCTGATAGCAGATTTTGAAGCCGAGGATACTTGAAAACCTTAGTCTACATGTTAAAACGTTGAAAAAACTGAGAAATTAGAGAATTTTTAAAAAAATTCCGCATGTTTAGGCTACTCATACCTGCTACTCTTTAAAAACATTTTATCAGTAGTAAAAGACACTATCGAACTTCTATCATACAAACTATTGAAGTAAGCGATAGATAGCTGCCTACTTCAAAAGTATAAGAGTCCTTTGAAACACACCCCGATATCGGGAGCTCAGAGCTGACGACCGTCGCTTACCTCGTCTTTCTTTCGATTGAAGTGATCAGAGCTTACGTTGTCGGGGGGTTTATTATATGCTCGGAAGAGAAAACTTAAAATGGCTCTATCTCCGAAAGTATTCATCTTATTGCGACATGCGGTTTGTTGCAAACGATTCGTCTCATAATTCTCTATCATATGACACCTGAACCATTCTCATATGATCACGGGAAAGTTGGTGCCGTCAGCACATGTCCATGTAACATGCCACAAGTTGAAAAAATTCCTAAGTGTGAGAGCGTCCGTGTGGTAGAAAATTTTGAAAAAATTTTAAAACTTTCCGAATTTCGACGCTGGCTGGGAGCCTTCACCAAAACATTTTTCATCAAATTTCACTACGACCCCCCCCCTTCTCCCCCGCCCTCGTTCTAGGAGAAATTTGATGAAAAATGTTTTGGTGACGGTCCCAGGTCGAAATTCCACACTTTGGAAAATTTTCAAAATTTTACCCATACCAAGCCACTCTGACACTTAGGATTTTTTCAGGTGAGCGAGCTCCGACCTAAAATCTTGTAACCGCTCTAACTTTTGAACGAAGACAGATAGGAACAAGCCGATTCTTTCACTGAATTTGTCTCACTCTTAGCTTTCAAACGAGCTATCTGCACGACAAAATCCGTCCACTAGAAGCCAAAGATAGAAGCATAGCTGTCCAGGGGGGGGGGGAGGTCAGTGATGCAAATTTGATGAAAAATGTTTTGGTGACGGTCCCAGGTCGAAATTCCACACTTTGGAAAATTTTCAAAATTTTACCCATACAAAGTCACTCTGACACTTAGGATTTTTTCAGGTGAGCGAGCTCCGACCTAAAATCTTGTAACCGCTCTAACTTTTGAACGAAGACAGATAGGAACAAGCCGATTCTTTCACTGAATTTGTCTCACTCTTAGCTTTCAAACGAGCTATTGCACGACAAAATCCGTCCACATAGAAGCCAAGAATAGAAGCTAGCTGTCCAGGGAGGGGGGGGGGGGAAAGTGTCAGTGAAATTTGATGAAAAATGTTTTGGTGGCGGTCCAAGGTCGAAATTCCACACTTTGGAAAATTTTCAAAATTTTACCCATACAAATCCACTCTGACACTTAGGATTTTTTCAGGTGAGCGAGCTCCGACCTAAAATCTTGTAACCGCTCTAACTTGTGAACGGCTGGTCCGATTGACTCGCAACAAAAAATGTTGTCGAGCAGTTTTTTCTCCCTCTTTCAAACGAGTAGCTGTATAGACAAAATCCGTTCCACTAAGAACCAAAGTTAGAAGATTGCTGCAACGGGTGGGGGGGGTCAGTTAGGAAAGTTTGATGAACAACTGTATTTTGGTTAGCCGGTCCAGGTGCGAAATTTCACAGCTTGAAAATTTCAAAATTTTACGGCTTTAC